>MU686316.1:167105-186493 GCA_026770625.1 Nicotiana glauca
CCCAACCCAGTTCCTCTAAGAGAGCGTGAGATCCCTCTCGCGAATGCGAAGAAGGAAACCAGTACTGGCCTGCTGCAATATTTTCTGCAATTACTCTAAGTTCTAAAATGACCCGTTGAGCATCCGAAAGCCACCCAAGGTACACAAGACCTCAACCAAAGGCACAAACATAACCTAAAACATCATTCAAATTTTTTCCAACTTTCGGAACGCTACAAACAACACAAAAATACCTACTTTTCATCTAATTCAAGCCTAAAATTTAAAAAACTCTATAAAACACACTTTCGATCAAAAAGCCTATCAAATCTCGTCCGAATGACCTGAAATTTTGCACACACATCCGAAATGAGACGACGAAGCTACTACAACTCTCAAAATTCCATTCTGACCCTCGAATCAAATTTCACTACCAAACCAGAAACTTCCAAAATTCAATGTTCGGTATTTCAAGCCTAAATTATCTACGGACCTCCAAAACATAATCCGAACACGCCCCTAAACCCGAAATCACCTAATGGAGCTAAAGAAATCATTTGATTTCCATTTCAAAGCCTTCTTCATACTGTTCCGACTATGGTCAATTTTCCAATACTTAAGCTCTCATTTAGGGACTAAGTGTCCCAAAACTCTCCGAAACTCATAACCGAGTATCCCGACAAATCAAACAGCAGAAATGAACTTGCAAAAAATTGTTAATAGCGGATCGCGGTGTAAATTCCAAAAATGACAAGTCGGGTCGTTACAGTAGCGTGGCAGCCTAATCAGATTTTATAGTACAGTAAGGAAACCGTGACACTATGTCTACTAGAAATTGCCAACTTATAGCCTATTTGGTCCAGCTTCTAACATCAACTTATTTTAAAAAATATTTTTCTCTAAAATACTTTTTAAAAAGTAATTTTGGTGAGAAATATTTTATGTTTGTTTAACTAATTTGAAAGGCATATTTGAACATAAATTACTAACTCATAGCATGTTTGTTCAAGCTTCTAAAATCGGCATATTTTGAAAAATACTTTTCTCAAAAATACTTTTTAAAATGGTAATTTTAATGCGAAGCAGTTTGTGGTTAGTTAACTAATTTAAAAATCACTTTTGGACATCAATTATTGTTTGGCCTATCTTTTAAAAAGTGTTTCTAAGTGTATTTTCTCATAAGTATTTTAACTTCTCCTCATAATCACTTTTCTTCCTTCTAAGAACTTTGCCAAACACCTTAATTTTAGGAAAAAAAAGCATTTTTGTAAATAAAAAATTAAAAAAAAAAACGCTTGGCCAGAAAGGCTGTCCATGTCCCCATGGGACAATTCCCCAAAAGGTCTATCAGGGTAAGGAAAAGTTTTTCTTACGAGTTTAAGTTCTATTTATTATTCCCTCTAGTTCACAATAAGTGACTAATTTATTTTTAGCACACCCATTAAGAAAATAATAAATTCTATAAAAAAAATATATTCACTATGACTAAACTACCCCTAATTAAACATATAATGTGAGGAGTGAAATTTTTTTTAGGGATATTGACATAGAAGTTATTTTGTAAAAACAAATTGAATTCTTTCTTGATTACATAAATGGACACTTATTATGAACCAAAATGAAAAAGAAAATTGGTCACGTATTATGAACCGAAGGGAGTAGGTAACTATATGTAAAACATTCATAAGTATTAATTTGTAATCGGATAAAAATGAATACTAACATGCTCTTACAGATCAAAATTCAATAGTAGTGTGAATCAATGCATATGACTTATATTCTTCTTAAAAATAATTCTTTTAAAAATTAAAGAGACCGAAGGATCCTATGGCATACATTCCCTTTTTTCTTTCAAATTAGGAATATGGTAGTTCTCTAATCAACGCATGAAAAAGACACAGTAAAATGTTTGTAGCATCATATTCATTACACTTCAAAAATAAAGCATCGAGAAGACAAAGAGAAGTGGTGATGTGCTAGTGCCTGATATTTTGCATTTGATGTCCCCGTTAATTATTGTATCTTTTGTTCATAATTTTGTGTGACGATGCGGCCGGTCGTCTTAAGAATTAACACCCCGATCCCCTATTAACTGCTTTTTCTAAGTTCATTTTTGCTATTTTGGTTTGCCGGGACGTTCGGTGTTGGGCTTCGGAGAGTTTTGGGACACTTAGTCCCTAAATGCAAGCTTAAGTGTTGAAAAATTATTCGTAGTCGGAACAGTATGAAGACGACCTCGAAATAGAAATACGATGGTTTCTTTAGCTCCGTTAGGTGATTTTGGGGTTGGGAGCGTGTTCGGAATGCATTTTGGAACTCCGTAGCTCATTTAGGCTTGAAATGCCGAAGTTTGGATTTTTGAAGTTTCCGGTCCGTTAGTGAGTTTTTGATCCGAGAGTCAGAATGGAGTTTCAAAAGTTGTTGTAGCTCCGTCATGTCGTTTGGGATGTGTTTGCAAAATTTCACGTCAATTGGACGTGTGTTGGTTATATTTTTGATCGAAAGCGTGTTTTGATGAAATTTGAAGTTCTTAGGCTCAAATCATTGATTAATTCGAGTGTCCGGCATTGTTTTATGTGGTTTAAGGATTGGTACAAGTTCGAATGATGTTATGGGATATGTCTGTAGGTTTGGTTGAGGGCTCGGGGCCCTCAGGGGTGTTTCAGATGCTCGACGGAGCATTTCGGAGTGTGAAAAGGTTGCAGAAAATCTTCTGAAGTTGCAGGTTCCAAATCCTTCTTCGCGTTCGCGTTCGCGGTCTTATCCTCGCGTTCGCGTAGCTTTTATCTTCTTCCTCATCGCATTCGTGTCCTCCTCCACGCATTCACGTAGAGTAATTCTGGAGGAGGACCAGCTTCCTCATCGCGTTCGCGTTTATACCTTCGCGTTCGTGGAGCTTCGTGTTTTCCTCGCGTCCGCATCAATGCCATCCCGTCTGCATAGGTTTTTTAGACTCTGAAGCCTTTGCTTATTTTTACTCAATGCGTTCGCGTAGTTTCCTAAGCCCAGCCTTCGCGTGCGCATCCTTCATCTCGCGATCGCGAAGGGTATTTTAGGCAGCGTTATTATTTCTTGTTCGCGAACGTGAGTCCACTTCCGTGTTCGCGATGCACAACGGACCTGGGTAGTATTAAATCATTCAAAAATGAGGGTTAGCCATTTTTATTAAAATACAAGCTTGGGAGCTCGGTTTTGGGAGAAAATTTGAATGTTTTTCGAGGGTAACTACTTGGTAACGATTCTCTACTCTCTTATACTTAAAACCCACTAATTTAATCACTAATTCCTCCTTAATTTTGAATTTTGAATGAAAAATACAGAAAAACTTCTTAGACCAAACTATTGAGTTTTGAGTGGGTGTTTGACCTCCGATTCGAGAGATTCTTATATTGTTAGACTCGTGAGAGTACAAGGGTTCTGAAAATGTGAAAATTATCCAATTCTGAGATGTTGGCCAGAGGGGCATTTTGGTCATTTTACCTAATTTTGCATCTTATCTTTGAATTTAATAGTAGAATCAATTGCTTGAGATATTATTTACAACATATAATTGAATTGAATAGATTTGAGCCATTTGGAGTAGGATACTCGTGGCAAAAGTGTGATTTCGAGTTGATTTTGGAGTCGGTTCGAGGTAACTGGCTTGTTTAACCTTGTGTGGGGGACCTTCCCCCTTAGGATTTATTATTTGATATTTTGAGTGCCTTGTACGCGAGGAGACGAGCACGTACTTGATTCAATTGTTGAAAATCCGATTTTTTACTTAAGATATTGAGATTGAGTTTCTTTCATATTTGTTTTATTCTACTTGCAATTATAACCTGTGCTAGATAAGGAAAGCATGTTTAGTCGATTTAACTTGCCTAATTGCTTAAGTTGTCTTGACTGTACTACGTGAAGCATGCTAGGCCAGTACTACCTGTTGCTTGTCTGTTTGTACTTCATTTTTGTATATCTTCTGGGTTTGATTGCGCATTTATATTGGGACTATGGATGTAGGATTCCGGTGCTCCCCCTTGTTTGTTTACTTTGTATCTACGGGTTTGATTCCCGATAGTTCCCCCTACACTTTTACTTTGGGACTGCGGGTTCGTTTCCTGATAGATCCCTCTGTATATTTACTTTGGGACTGCGGGTTCGATTTCCAATAGATCCCCCTTGCATATTTACTTTGGGACTGCAGGTTCATTCTCGATGGATCCCCCTGCACATTTATAGTTGGACTACGGGACAGTATCCCGGGAGATCCTTCGGATATACACATATGATGGACTACGGGACGGTATCCCGGGAGATCCTTCGAATATACACATATCATGGACTATGGGACGGTATCCCAGGAGATCCTTCGGTTATACACATATGATGGATTACAGGACGGTATCCCGGAAGATCCACTGGATAGTTGAGAAAGTACTACAGGACGGTATCCTGGGAGATCCTCATTTGATATTTTGGTATTGAGCTGTACATTTCTGTGTTTACTCTATTCTCCACTTATTTGTTGTTGCCTTGAAAATTTTGTCTTATTTCACTGTTGTTCACATTATTTCTATCCGTTTACATATTGTACATTCTTATTATATTGTTTAACCTCAGTAGGGCCCCGACCTTCCTCATCACTACCCGACCGAGGTTAGGCTTGGCACTTACTGAGTACCGTTGTGGTGTACTCATTCCTCTTCTGCGTATGTTTTTCATGTGCAGACCCAGGTACTTCTTCTCAGGCGCACTACCCTTGAGGCGGGGAGAGCTACGGAGACTTCGAGGTATATCTGCAGTATCCGCAAACCGAAGAGTCTCTATCCTTACTCTATCTGTAGTGTTTAGATTCTATCATACTTTGATGTAGACATTCTGGAGATTAGAGCATTTACGGTATTTCTATTAGCCTGTGGTTCCCGTGAGTTTTCGGGTTTTGGGATTGTGTTGTAGACTTCCGCATTTCTTTTGACTTGTATAGGCCGGGCGGCCTTATTTGCAGCTATTATTTTAAAATGTGCAGTTTTAATTAAATGTTTCCGCAAGTTAGGTTGTTATTTCTGCATTTTTAGGCTTACCTAGTTATAAGGACTAGGTGCCATCACGACATGTACACGGAGGGCGAACTAGGGTAGTGACAAGTTGGTGTCAGAGCTCTAGGTTCATAGGAGTCACAGAACACAGGCCAGTTTATTAGAGTCTTGCTGATCGGTATAGAGACGTCTGTACTTATCTACGAGAGGCTATGTAACTGCTTAGGAAAAATCTTCACTTCATTTGGTTTTCTTTTCGTGCGTTATTTTTGACATCAATTCCAAACTTCTATCTTCTATTCTCTCACAGATGGTGAGGACACATGTTACTCGGGACGATCAGGCACCCGCGCCCCCTACTGCGGCCGACAGAGGCCGGGGCCAGGCCCGGGGCCGGGGTAGAAGCCGAGGACGCGCACTTAGTGCAGTGAGAGAACCTGTGCCAGCTGCCGCCGAAGCACCACCAGCAGATTTAGCCGAAGTTCGGACACCTGACATGCCTACAGTTACTACTACTCCAGCCCTTTAGGAGATTTTGGCACAATTCCTGAGCATGTTTGGTACATTAATTTGGGCGGGATTTACTCGGGTTGTACCGACTGCTTCACTAATCGGGGGACGGTCCTAGACTCCCACCTCCCCCACTCCAGAGCAGCGAGTTTCCATTGGTCAGATTTTAGGTATCATGGCGACACAGCCTGTAGCCCCAGTTCAGCGGGTGGTGAGGACCTCTCGCCGAGTAGAGGGCAAGTGGGTCCAGGATAGAGAGGACGAACGAAGTCAAGAGGGAAAGTATAGTGGAGTGAGTAGACTTTGTACATTGGGGTGACCCACTGGTCCTTATTTCGGAGGAAGAGCACGGCATGGTAGAGGTTTTGTGGGCCAGCCAGCTCACCTTGCATCTCAGATTTCACACAAGGTTTCAGGTGTTCAGGGGTCTCGGAGTACCCGTACTGCACAGTTTCCACCCCCACGTCAGTCGCGAGGTTGCTTTGAATGTGGTGACATACGCCATATGGTGAGGTATTTCCCTAGACTTGGGAGGAGTGCACCTTCATAGACTTCGCAGCCACAACGTGCCCCGCAGAGTTCTCAGGCTATGGTTATAGCCCCGGTTGCTACCCCACCTATCTGTACCGAGGTTGTTGCCTCTGATTTTATCATCACAGGTATTGTCATGGTTTGTTGTAGAGGTGTATCGATTCTATTCGATCTAGGCTCCACTTATTCTTATGTGTTTTCTTATTTTGCTTCGCATTTGGGCGTACCCTGAGATTCTTTGAGCTCCCCTATTTACGTTTCTACTCTTGTGGGGGATTCCCTTATTTTAGACCGCATTTATCGGTCATGTTTGGTACTATTCGTATTTTTGAGACTAGAGCGGATTTATGGTCACTCAGTATGGTTGACTTAGATATTATCTTGGGCATGGACTGGTTGTCGCCCCATTATTCTATTCTTAATTGTCACGCTAAGACCGTGACGCTGGCTATGCCAGGTATCCCGCGTGTTGAGTGGAGTGGTACTTTAGATCACACTCCTAGTAGAGTTATCTCTTTTCTTAAAGCTTCGCATATGGTTGAGAAGGGGTGCACTGCATATTTAGCCTATGTGAGAGATGTCAGTATCGATACCCCTTCTATTGTTTCGGTCCTAGTGGTGCGAGACTATCCCGATGTGTTTCCAGCTGATCTTCTAGACATGCCGCCCGATAGAGATATTGATTTTGGCATTGATTTGTTGTCAGACACTCTACCCATTTCCATTCCTCCATATCGTATGGCTCCTCCTGAGTTGAAGGAGTTGAAGGATGAGTTACAGGAATTGCTTTATAAGGGTTTTATACGACCCAGTGTTTCACCGTAGGGTGCTCCTGTCCTGTTTGTGAAAAAAGGATGGTTCTATGCGTATGTGTATCGATTATCGCCAGTTGAATAAGGCTACAGTGAAGAACCGTTATCCTTTGCCTCGTATTAATGATTTATTTGACCAGCTTAACGGTGCGCAGGTATTTTCTAAGATTGATTTGCGCTCAAGTTACCATCAATTGGAGATTCAGGAGCCAGACATCCCGAAGACTACCTTCAAGACTCGGTATGGTCATTACGAGTTCCTTGTTATGTCATTTGGGATGACCAATGCCCCAACATCATTTATGCATTTGATGAATGTTGTGTCCAGGCCATATCTTGACTCGTTTGTCATTGTTTTCATAGGTGATATTCTTGTATACTCCCGGAGTCGGGAAGATCATGAGCAGCACCTGAGAACCGTGCTTCAGACCCTGAGAGATAAGAAGTTATGTGCAAAGTTCTCAAAATGTGAGTTTTGGTTGAGTTCAGTGGCATTCTTGGGCCACGTGGTATTGAGTGAGGGCATTCGGGTGGATCCGAAGAAGGTGGAGGCCGTGCAGAGTTGGCCCACGCCGTCCTCAACTACAGAGATTTGCAGTTTCCTTGGCTTGGCGGGTTACTAATGTCGTTTTGTGGAGGGATTTTCATCGATAACAGCCCCTATAACTATATTGACCTAGAAAGGTGCTCCATTTCAGTGGAAAGAGGAGTGTGAGGCGAGCTTTCAGAAGCTCAAGACAACTTTGACTACAGCCCCTATCTTGGTATTGCCTATTGGTTTGGGGTCCTATACCGTTTATTGTAATGCGTCACAGGTTTTCCTTGGAGCGGTGTTGATGCACGATGGTAAGGTGATTGCCTATGCGTCCAGGAAGTTGAAGATACATGAGAAGAACTACCTTGTCCACGTTCTTGAGTTAGCTGCTATTGTTCATGCCTTGAAGATCTGGCGTCATTAATTGTACAGTGTGCCTTGTGAGATTTCTACTAACCATTGGAGTTTGCAGCACTTACTCAAGCAAAAGGATCTAAATTTATGCCAGAGGAGGTGGTTGGAGTTGCTGAAGGATTATGATATTACTATTCTGTATCACCCGGGCAAGGCCAATGTGGTAGCGGATGCCTTGGGTCGCCGGGCGGAAAGTTTAGGGCGTTTGGCATATTTACCAACTTTAGAGATGTCTATGGATATGGATGTTCAGGCCTTAGCCAGTTAATTTGTGAGATTGGACCTTTCAGAGCCTAGTCGGGTCCTGTCTTGTGTGGTCTCTCGGTCTTCATTGTTCGATCGTATCAGGAAGCGGCAGTATGATAACCCTCATTTACTTGTGCTCAAGGACACGGTTCAGCACGGTGATGCCAGAGATGTGACCATTGGAGATGACGGGGTATTGAGGATGCAGAGCCGAATTTGTGTGCCCAATATTGATGGGCTTCGGGAGTTGATTTTAGCAGAGGCCTATAGTTTGCGGTATTCTATCCATCCGAGTATTGTGAAGATGTATCAGGATTTGAGGCAGCACTTTTGGTGGATATGTAGCTAGATGCCTCAACTGTTAGCAAGTAAAGTATGAGCACCAGAGACCAGGTGGGTTGCTTCAGCAAATAGAGATTCCGGAGTGGAAATAGGAGAGGATCACCATGGATTTTGTAGTTATTCTCCCTTGGACTACGAATAAGTTCGACACCATTAGGGTGATTGTGGATCGGTTGGCCAAGTCCGCTCATTTTATCCCTGTGTGTACTACTTATTCATCGGAGCGATTGGCGGAGATTTATATCCGATAGATCATTCGTCTGTATGGTATTCTAGTTTCTATTATTTCAGGCAGGGGTACTTAGTTCACATCACGGTTTTGAAGGGCCGCTCAGCAGGAGTTGGGTACCCGAGTGGAGTTGAGCACAGCATTTCACCCCCAGACGGACAGACAGTCCGAGCGCACTATTCATATTCTTGGGGATATGCTCTGTGCGTGTGTGATTGATTTTGGAGGGTCTTGGGATCAGTTCTTGCCATTGGCGGAGTTTGCTTATGACAACAGTTATCAGTCCAATATTCAGATGGCGCCATATGATGCTTTATATGGTAGGAGATGCAGGTCTCCGGTGGGTTGGTTTGAGCCGGGTGAGGCCAGGCTATTGGGCACAGAGTTGGTTCAAGATTCATTGGAGAAGTTCAAGGTGATTCAGGATAGACTCCGTACAGCCCAGTCCAGACAAAAGAGCTATGCGGACAGGAAGATTCGTGATGTTTCATTTATGGTCGGAGAGCGGGTTCTGCTTCGGGTTTCACCTATGAACGGCGTTATGAGGTTTAGAAATAAAGGGAAGTTGAGTCTGAGGTTTATTGGCCCTTTTGCGGTTTTGAGACGTGTTGGGGAGGTTGCTTATGAGCTTGCCTTACCTCCCAGCTTGGTAGGAGTTCATCCGGTATTTCACATTTCGATGCTCCGGCGGCATCACGGTAATCCACCGCACGTGTTGGATTTCAGTTCACTCCAGTTGGACAAGGATCTATCCTATGTTGAGGAGCCAGTAGCTATATTTGATAGGCATGTCAGAAAGTTGAGGTAAAAGAATATTGCTTCAGTAAAGGATTAGTGGCGGGGTCAGCCGGCCGAGGAGGCGACTTGGGAGAGCGAGCGGGATATGCATAGCCGATACCCTCATCTTTTCACTACTTCAGATATGTTCTTTATGCTCGTTCGAGGATGAATGAATGTTTAAGTGTAGGAGGATGTGACGACCTGGCCGGTCGTCTTAAGAATTAACGCCTCGATCCCCTATTAACTGCTTCCCTTAAGTCATTTCTGCTATTTTGGTTTGCCGGGACATTCGATATTGGGCTTCGGAGAGTTTTAGAATACTTAGTCTCTAAATGAGAGCTAAGTGTTAAAAAATGATCCGTAGTTGGAACTGTGTGAAGATGACCTCAGAATGGAAACCTGATGGTTTTGTTAGCTCCGTTAGGTGATTTCAGCATTGGGAGCGTGTTCGGAATACATTTTGGAAGTCCGTAGCTCATTTATGCTTGAAATGCGGAAGTTTGAATTTTTGAAGTTTCCAGTTTGATAGTGAGTTTTTGATATGAGGGTCGGAATGGAATTTCAGAAGCTGCACTAGCTCTGTCATGTCATCTGGGATGTGTGTGCAAAATTTCTGGTCAATTGGACGTGTGTTGGTTAAGTTTTTGATCGAAAGCGTGTTTTGATGAAATTTGAAGTTCTTAGGCTCAAATCATTGATTAATTCGAGTTTCCGGCATTGTTTTAGGTGGTTTAAGGATAGGTACAAGTTTGAATGATGTTATGGGATATGCCTGTAGGTTTGGTTGAGGTTCCGGGGTCCTCGGGGGTGTTTCGGATGCTCAACGGAGCATTTAGGAGTGTGAAAAGGTTACTGAAAATCTTCAATAGTTGCAGGTTCTAAATCCTTCTTCGCGTTCGCGTTCGCGTTCGCGTAGCTTTGATCTTCTTCCTCTCCGTATTCGCGTCCTCCTCTACGTGTTCGCGTAGAGTAATTCTGGATGTGGACCAGCTTCCTCATCGCGTTCGCGTTTATACCTTCACGTTCGCGGAGCTTTTGTTTTCCACAATTGCATCCACGTCAATGCCATCGCATTCACATAGGTTTATTGGACTCTGAAGCTTTAGCCTATTTTTACTCAACGCGTTCGCATTACAGAGTCGCTTTCACGTTGTTTCCTGAGCCCAGGCCTTCGCATTCGCATCCTTCATCTCGCGATCTCGAAGGGTATTTTTTGCAGCGTTATTATTTCTTGTTTGCGAACGTGAACCCACTTCTGCGTTCGCGATGCACAACGGACCTGGCCTGTATTAAATCATTCAAAAACGAGGGTTAGCCGTTTTTATCAAAATATAAGATTGGGATCTCGAATTTGGGAGAAAATTCGAAGGTTTTTCGAGGGCAACTATTGGGTAACGATTATCTACCCTCTTATACTTAAAACCCACTAATCTAATCACTAATTCCTCCTTAATTTCGGATTTTGGATGAAAAATAAAGAAAAACTTCTTAGACCAAACTATTGAGTTTTGAGTGGGTGTTTGACCTGCAATTCGAGAGATTCTTATATGGTTAGAATCATGAGAGTACGAGGGAACTGAAAATATGAAAATTATCTGATTTCGAGATGTTGGCCTGAGGGGCAGTTTGGTTATTTTACATAATTTCCCGTCTTATCTTTAAATTTAATGGTAGAATCAAATGCTTGAGATATTGTTTACAATATGTAATTGAATTGAATATATTTGAATCATTTGGAGTTGGATACCCATGGAAAAGTGTGATTTCGAGTTGATTTTGGAGCCGGTTCGAGGTAAGTGGCTTGTCTAACCATGTGTGGGGGACCTTCCCCCTTAGGATTTATTATTTGATATTTTGAGTGCCTAGTACGCGAGGTGACGAGCGCGTACTTGAGCCAATTGTTGAAAATCCGGTTTTTTACTTAAGATATTAAGATTGAGTTTCTTTCATATTTGCTTTATTCTACTTGTAATTATAGCCTGTGCTAGTTAGGGAAAGCATGTTTAGTTGATTTAACTTGCCTAAGTGCTTAAGTTGCTTTGACTGTACTACGTTAAGCATGCTAGGCCAGTACTACCTGTTGCTTGTCTATTGGTACTTCATTTATGTATATCTTCTTGTTTTGATTGCACATTTATATTGGAAATACGGATGTGGGATTCCGGTGCTCCCCCTTTATTTGTTTACTTTGGGACTACGGGTTCGATTCCCGGTAGATCCCCCTACACGTTTACTTTGGGACTGCGGGTTCGATTCCCAATAGATACCTCTGCATATTATCTTTGGGACTGCGGGTTCAATTCCCGATAGATACTCCCTGCATGTTTACTTTGGGACTGCAGGTTTGATTCCTAATAGATCCCCCTGCACATTTACTTTGGGACTGGGGGATCGATTCCCGATAGATCCCCATGCACATTTATAGTTGTACTACAGTACGATACCCCGGGAGATCCTTTGGATATACATATATGATTTTCTACGGGTTGGTATCCTGGGAGATCCTTCGGATATACACATATGATGGACTATAGGACAGTATCTTGGGAGATCCTTCGGTTATACACATATGATGGATTACAGGACGGTATCCTGGAAGATCCACTGGACAGTTGAGAAAGTACTACAGGATGGTATCCTTGGAGATCTACATTTGATATTTTGGTATTGAGCTGTACATTTCTGTGTTTACTCTGTTCTCCACTTATTTGTTGTTGCCTTGTAAATTCTGTCTTATTTCACCATTGTTCACATTATTTCTATCCGTTTTCATATTGTACATTCTTATTATATTTTTTAACCTCAGTAGGGCCCTGACCTTCCTCGTCACTGCCCGACAGAGGTTAGGCTTGGCACTTACTGAGTACCGATGTGGTGTACTCATGCCTCTTCTGCGCATGTTTTCATGTGCAGACCCAGATACTTCTTCTCAGGCGCACTATCGTTGAGGCAGGAAGAGCTACGGGGACTTCGAGGTATATGTGCAGCGTCCGCAGACCGAAGAGTCTCCTTCCTTATTCTATCTGTAGTGTTTAGATTCTATTATACTTTGATGTAGACATTCTAGAGATTAGAGCATTTACGGTATTTCTATTAGCCTGTGGTTCCTATGAGTTTTTGGGTTTTGGGATTGTGTTGTAGACTTCCGCATTTTTTTTGAGTTGTATAGGCGGAGCGGCCTTATTTTCAGCTATTATTTTAAAATTTTCAATGTTAATAAAATGTTTTCGCAAGTTAGGTTTTTATTTCTGCATTGTTAGGCTTACCTAGTTATAGGGACTAGGTACCATCACGACATCTTCACGGAGGGCGAACTGGGATCGTAACATTTTTTCTTTTTTCTAATTATGTTTTAAAATGTAACCACCTTTAGAATGGTACAGGGCAAGATACGAGGGAGAGAAGAGAACCGTATTACAAATCAATTATGAAATTTTTACACCCTTTAAAAAATCTTAATACCCTATTTATTTTAAATAAAAACCTTTTGAAAAATTATATTATATAGCTACCTTTTACCCTTTATAGCAAACTATTTAATTATGGTTACATCCAATACTTAAGGCACTATATATGCTAATTGATATTTTCTCTCCTTTTCAGATAATCACGGTAAATTCCACAAACCACGTTCTCTCTCTCTCTCTCTCTCATTTCATACACTTTACTTTCTTCTCCCACAAAACCACGTTTCAGACTTTTTCTGCTACACAAACTCACTAGGTCTCTCCCATTATCACAGCCCAGTAAGTTTCTCTCTAAAATCGTGGTTTATTTCCCGCTACAAGTTCTTGCGGTAAGTATTTAGCTTCTTAGATTTTGATAAAAGTATTTAGCTTATTTGATTTTGATACAGATTTTTGTTTGCTTCTTAAACAATAACCATTGTTATTGTTTACTCAACAGATAACTATTATTTTTCTCTCCAATGTCGGATTCCTCATCACACAATATGTTAATCAGAGGTATTCTTAGGCACATCACTGATTCTGATACGCCGGTTAAGATAATGTTAGAGTAGTTTTAGGTGAATTTAGTTTACGATGGGAGTTTTTTGTGAATACTATTTTTTTTGGACAGTGTGTTGGTAAAGATGGTGTTAGTTTAGCAAAAAAAAATTATTTATTGACCGTATCAACAGTATTTATATACTATCATTTCAAGCATCCAATCCATGTATTGATTGTTTTTGTGCTTCAACTCGTTGTTTTTAAGCATGTTTGCAACATTTTGTATTGATATATATGCAACACGTTGTATTGATATGTATTCAACTTATTGTATCAGTCAGTATTCAACTTACTGTATTATTCTCCATCAAACTTATTGCATGCACAATAAGTCGATAGGTTGCATTTATATTATAATTTACCATACTGTATTGATCTGTATTTCGACATGATATATTTATATATATTCATTAAGTTGTATTTATATGTATTCAGCAGAGTATGTTTACATATTTTCAGCAGTATATTTAGACCTTCATATTTATATAATGTATTGCATTAATATGTATTCTGCTGTATTTTAAATACGTCTTATGTATATAACTGATTTTATTCATTTTTATTCATTTATATGCATATGTATTCAAGTCTATTAAGACCTTTGTACAATATATATTTAAACATCTATATGTATACAACAGATTGTATTAATATGTATTCAAGTGTATTTGAATACATGTATTTAATATTCTGAAATCATATTCAATCTCTGAGTTCCTATGATACAATCATATCTTATTTATATAATCGAGTATAATCATATGTATTCAATGATTGTACTAATCTATATTAAGATGTAATGAAGATATAATAGTCGTATTTTAATTACGAATTTAAATTTAATACACCAACTAAGTATATCCAAAATATATTCGAAATGAAACCGGTTCCAATAACAAATCGTTTTGCATTAATATAAGTCGGAATATGAACTTATTTCTGTTGCATTTTTATTAAATGGGTGTGAATGGGAAATGAAACAGGCACCTTTTGGATTGCACCTCTCCATATCATCCTTCCTTTGTCTATAAATTTAGAGGCTTGGCCTCATTTTTCGTAGATGGAAAAATTTGAAAAAATTCTCCCCTCTTTTCTATTTGCATTATTTTCAAATAAATATAAGTGTCGAGTGTGATTAGCTCCGTCTGTTGAGTTCACTGAAATTTTATAATTTCGATTGCCAGTATTACAGAATAGTTATTTCGTTCTATCCTGGGAGGAATTAATCCAAAACCTTGGCCAACAGAGAGGGGATTAAATTACTTAAGGACACACAAGCAACTTGTGGGCTCGGAATTATTTTTTTCCTGTTTTGTTTATTAAACTAATGTTTCTCTACTTCTCTGATTTTCTAATTTCGAACATAGTTTACCAACAATCTTAAGGAATTTAATACTTTTCTGTGTTCGGCTTTTAATCTAAGTGACTCGATTTCAAAATGACCTCTTTTTGCCTAAACTATGAGATTTAATGTCTTTTGAAGGTAGGCGGTGAGGCAAGTGCTACGTCATTTTGATGAAAACAAACACTGCCAAATTTGTTACTATATTTAAGTCATGAAATTATTTGCAAAGTTTGGCCAGTTTGAAAATCCATTCCAAGTATTTTGTAATCCACTCATTTTGAATAATATTGTTCTCCATTTAAAGAGAGAATTGTGCGTTCTTTCATGACGAGGCCAGCGTTTCTGGAATAGATAATTTTTAAACCCATTCTTCCTCTCTTTCCATGACTTTCATGTTGTGGGTACATTTAATTCAACATTCATAGATAAACAATTTTTAAACTTATGTGGCATGTGGTCTTACTGGTTTGATTACTTGATACAAAGTATTTCTAAGTCTGGCTTTGAACTCAGAAATACAAAGGTAGTAGGTTGCTTCCATTCTTATGATTAGTATCATCATGATATGTTCTAATAATTATTTTATTGTAAAGACATAAGGAAAAGATAACCAAATGGTGCTTACATGTTGCAGAAACATGTTTAATCGTTCAGAGAAAAAAAAATAACAAATGTGACTGTCGTCTTTCATGGAGAAAAATGACGAAGCGACTTTATTCTGTTTTCGCTCCAAACATAGTTGAGCAATCTGTTATATTTTCTAACAAATTCTCTTTTTCCAGTGAATTTATTTCCACCCAAATAATACAAACAAGAATATGTTTTGGTGTTGTTCGTAGTAAGAGATTGCCACATGCTTTGCAGTTTGGTTACAGAATTGAAATTGGATTTCAATTGTTAAAACTTGAGAATATGAGATTCTTCCTTATCGATTGTAGCCATAGGCATGAAGTTGGATAACTTATGTGAATGTAGTTTTCATTTTATGGTGTTTCTTAATATTCCAATGCTTCCGTCGGGGAGGACATTACATATACATGGTTTGAAATATAATATGTAGGAATGTACGTATATTTGCTTGATTAGAATAAGAGATCAAAATGTTAGTAGATGACTAACTTTGTGTTGATCTTGAAAGATTATTTTCAAGGTTTGTAAGTATGAATTAGGCTTACACTAAATACTTGAAAATAATTTTGAAATCATGAATATACGTAAAGATATTACATATATTTGTTTTGTAAGAAAATATATCAAACTATTGAAATATTTAGGGGTTATAATGTTTTAGCGGGAAAAACCTTTTGGAGAGGGAATTAAAATTCTCATGAATGTATAATCTCGTTATGGAGACTAAAATCTTAGTGATTTTCTACTCCTACTTTGTGATTAAAATCTGCGTGATTTTCTACTTAATCTTTGAGATTAAAATCATCATAACGTTCTATTCGTTTTTTTAGATTAAAGTCGAAGTAACTTTATACTCATTTTGGAGATTAAAATTTTAGTGATATTCTACTCCAATTTATTATTCGGTTTGAAGATTAAAAACTTTATTTTCTATTAAATTTGTTTGTGTCACAAATTACAAGGTTTGAATAAAACTTTACCGTTTATTAGATCTAGTTGTATAAGATGTTACTCGATTTGAAGATTAAAAACTTTACCGATTATTAATTCTGAATGTGTCAGATTGGTTTAAAGATTCCAAACTTCACCATTTATTAATTCTGGCTCTATCGTGACACAAATAACAGTCCTTGTAGTTGGCTCTACAAAGTAAAAGGGGCGGTAAATGTGAATCTCTTTTTGATGAAATATGTTTGGAATATGAAATTATACACCAAATAATTGCCCTTAGTCACCGCAATCTAATGGAACTGAAGAAAGAAAAAATAGAACATTAAAGGAGATGATGAATGCCTTGTTGATAAGTTCTGGTTTACCCCAGAACTTATGGGGGGGGGAAGTTATTCTATCAAATAATCGTATACTTGGTCGAGTTCCCAATAGCAAGACGCAATCCATTCCATAGGAAAAATAGAATGGAAGGAAGCCCAACTTAAATATTTTAAAGTGTAGGGGTACTTAGCTAAAGTACAAGTTCCTAAACCCAAAAAAGGTAAAGATCGGACCGGAAATTATTGATTGCGGTTTTATAGGATATGCAACAAATAGTAAGGCATATCGTTTTTTTATTCATAAATCAGAAAATCCCGACATTCATATTAATATGGTAATCAAATCAGATAATGCTAAATTCTTAGAGAATATTTATCTGTATAAAAAGGAATATGAGTCGTCTAGCGAAATATCTAAGCAACCTCGGGGAAGAAGCAAAGGAAAGTACACCTAATGAGGTGAATCCAAGACGTCAAAGGACAACTGCTTCCATTGGATCATATTTTCTGACATTCTTGTTTGAAAGTGAGCTTCAAACTTTGGAAGAAGTTATGTCTTCCTCAAAAAGAATCTGTCAATAGTAAGATAGAATCCATATTAAGTAATCATACTTGGAAAAATTGTTGATCTTCCTCCAGGAAATAAACCTTTGTATTCTAAGTGGATTTTCAAAAGGAAAATAAAAGCTGATGGTATTATTGACAAATATAAGGCAAGATTGATTAAGGATAAAACAATGAGAAGGTCTTGATTACTTTCACACATGCTTACCAGTAATGAGAATTACATCTATTCGATGATAATAGCGCTAGTCACCGTGTATGGCCTTGAAATCCATCAGATGGGTGTAAAGATAACCTTCTTAAATGGATATTTGGATGAAGAAAATCTAAATGGAACAACCTGAAAGGTTTGTAGTTCAAAAAAAGAAAAGAAGGTGTGTCGACTTGTTAAGTCACTTTACAGACTAAGGCAAGCACGCAAACAATAACATGCGAGATTTGACCAAATAATATTGTCAAATGGTTAAAAAAGTTAATATGTTTACGTTAAGAAGACTTCAAGTCATATAGTCATTATTTAATTATATGTAGATGATATATTGATAAAATATTTAAAATGTGGGGGCTTTTAGTTTATGCTTGACAAAAGTCAATGTTAGGTGTAATGTCTAAAAGATATAATTTTTGAACCACATTGATATAGTAATTGGTAAATTCATCAGTTGTTTCGTCTTAATGAAGACTATTTGATGAAACTACTAATTCGGAAGTTGGTCACGTGCCTTTCTCGAAAGATCATTTTCTTTATTGAAAATTTATATTGATTAGTTGTTTTATGAATGATGTCACTTTGAAGGTTGTGACTTTTCATAGAAAGATGTGTTTGTATGTTTTGTATAAACATGACCGTTCATGAACGAACGTATTAATATGTTGGTCTATAATAAGGTGAACCAACCGGTGAACATGATCAAAATCTATTGCAAATTGGATTTGTTTCATGAATGAAGATGCTATAATTTGCATATCATGTAGACGTATGAATGACTAGCATACAAATGCTTGAAAATGGCGGAAAGATTGCGAAATGTGTTATATATTAAAAGGTTGTGGCCACAACTAATGCAAATCATTCCAGCTATTGTTATAATTACTACATTAAGTGTAGACAATAATCTGATATGCAATCGAAATTCGAGACGTATTAGTCTACAACATAAGAAAGTTTCCATTTGAACTTTCATGAAAATGAAACGAGTTTTGAAGTATTTGAAATATACTCCAAATTGTGCTTTACACTACAATAAGTATCCCGCAATAATATAGGGGTATAGTGATGAAAATTAGTTCACCAGTTCAACCGATTCTAAACAGTCAGTGGAGGAGCGATGTCTTGGAAATTATCAAAACAAATGTGTGTTGAACGCTCTATAGTGGATACTGAGTTTATAGCCTTAGACAAGGTCGGTGAAGAAGTTGAATGGCTCCGGAATTTCTTGGAAGATATTCCATTTTGGCCAAAGTATATATTGTGATAGTCAAGTGGTAATAGGCAGGGCAAGGAGCGTTATGTATAATGGAAAATCTCGTCACATTCGACGAAGATACAATACCGTTAGACAACTACTCTCTAGAGGTGTTATCACGATTGACTACGTAAAGTCAAGAGATAACGTGTCGGATCCGCTTACAAAATGCCTAATTAGAGAGGAAAATCAGAAATCATCTAAGGGAATAGGACTATGGCCGAGGACAAGTCATCATGGCGGTAACTCTACCTAGAATTTTGAATATTTCGAGATCTAGGTTCAAGGAGCTCAAACAAAGTTGTGATTGACCAGTTCAACATTGTTGTAACGACCCTAGTTCACCAATTGTGAACACGTCATGACGGCACCTAGTCTTTGCGACCAGGTAATCCTAACACATTGCGGAAGTGATGACAATTGCCAAATTTATAACCAAAACTAAAGAATAGGAATAATGTATACAGTTGATGACTGGCACATACACTTTAATATCAACACTGAAGTAACCTCCCAGACCCGGAAACCCACGGGCAACACAGGCTAAAAGAACATAAGTCACGGCTCTAACATCCAGAAATGTCTACACAACTGAACACATGAAATGGAACTGCTGACTATAAGCGAAAGTAGAAGGAGACTCTTCGATCTGCAGACGCGGCAGAATATACCTCAAGTCTCCGAATGTATCGCCTGAATCACTGATAGA
>MU686319.1:0-14529 GCA_026770625.1 Nicotiana glauca
ATCATGAAAAACACTAATAAGAGCATTTTGTTATCATATATATCATCAAAACAACATAAGAATGTGATCATTCAAGGTGTGATTATAGTCAAATTCACCTATTATCACTATCTATAAATCAAAACCTCACATTTATTTCCTGAATATAAGGGGAATATCAAGAGTTTAATATAATGGGTGAGAAGAAACAATGCAACAAAAAATAAACCAGTTAAGTACCGATTTATTTTTCTATTAATAATCTACTTTGGTTTAAGGAGAAAATAATTTGTTTTGTTATAGAGAAGATAAATTGCGACGAAATATTTTCTATTAACTTTAGAAATACATTAACTACTTGATATACTCTTGCAATTCTCATATTATTCTTCTTACAAGTAGCTATATTTTTTGTATTTCTGAAATAGCACATCTAGAGTTTTTCTTATTTCTTGCATGTATTAGAAAGTCAAACTGTTTATATGTATATAAGATCTGATTCCCTGATTATAGAGTGAGATTTATATTTTCAAAAAAGAAATTAATAAAAAAGTAAAAAAGAGTAAAAGAAGATCAAACAAAAAATCTTTGGCACTATAAATTTTAAATACTTTTTCCGTTTTGCTTCTTTATTTCCTTTTTCTCCCCCGCCCCAATGAATCTTCTTTTCCTTTTCCTATTCTTTCCTTATTCATTTCTTTCATTTTGTTCTCTGCTTCTCTTTTAACACCGTAGTTGTTACTTCAATCCAAAAGTTTAAATCACATTTTCCACAAAAAATAAAATTATACCTTCGATTAGTGTTATAGGTAAAAAGTGTGATAAATATAGATTCTCCACCTGCTTTTAATAACAAAAATGAGAAAGAGAAGTAAATTTTTCTTCACAAACTACAACAGATTGACCAAAATTCACAGCAAGAAATTATCCAATGATTTCTATTTCATACATGCACTAATTTCACCACTTATAGATGAAGAAGAAATGAGAAGTGAAACAGAAAAACAAAAATGGAGGAGAAAGAAAAAGTAAGTTACTCCTCTTAAAAGATAATGATGGATGCAACAATTACCACTTACCTGCAAAAGATAACACACCTAAAGTCAATCTAATGTGAAAAAGTATAAACATAAGAAACGAAGTAAGAAACACCACAAACTAAAACAAAGATCAAAAGCACAATATTTTCAACTAAAATCAATAAAAGTAGAAAAAAAGTATTTGTAGTTGGAGAAACGTGCGGCAACTGGACGTCTCTAATACGGATTGAGCTTTTAGAAGACACCTTTCGTTGGGAAGGAAATATGTAGTCGGCGGGTCATAACGTATATGATTATAAAGTGACGTTTCAGTTCTTTTTTATTGTTGAGACAAATGGTAAAAATGAGAAAGAAATTAAAAAATCTGAGAAAAAAAGAGAAATATGAATCCTAGACAGTAAGAGCTGCCACGTCACTTTTTAATTCCCCTCTTTTATATATATATATATATATATATATATACGTACTCATAAAAATAATAATAGATGGATATTACAATAGATATTATACACCTATGATAGACACGGGAGCAGAAGCTAATATATGCAAGTACAATTGGTTACCAAAAGAAAAATGAAAAAAAATAAAAACACCAATAGTAGTTAAAGGATTTAATAATGATTACACATAAGGCTAAAAATGTAAAAATACAAATATGGGATAACATACTAAAAATAGAAGAAATCTATAATTATGACCACAATTAATATTCTATAAAACTCTTTGAGTAGAAAGAAATGTCATGTTATGTAGACTTCGAATGACAGATTGTAGGAAAGCTCAAGAGCATTTATTTTCTTATGAAATCAAGCATTAAAACCAACATAAAAATAATCCCTTTCTTGTGATCAAGGAAAACACCAAAATCCGTTTCCTGTGATCAAGGCAAACACAAATCCCTTTCTTCTTTGGAGATTCATCAAGAGTGTATATATATATAGTGTTTCAAACCGAAGAAAGCAAATTGAGTAGTCACAAGATCCCCCAAATTAATCAAAAGGAATGGCTGATGCAGTAAAAAGCGAAATTATGTCGGCAGCACAAATACATCTAGTTGTGGCCACTCTACTAATTACAGTCACGTTTGCAGCTGGTTTCACAGTGCCTGGAGGTTTTGACAGCGATCCAAATAGCCCTAATAAAGGGATGGCGATTCTAATAAGGAAAACAGCATTTCGTGCGTTTGTTGTTTCTGATGCCATCGCCTTTATGTGCTCTGCTGGTGCTGTATTCACCTACTTCGTCATGGCAGATGAAAGTAGAGGAACTGAAGAGGATAGAATTCTGGAAAAACTCTATCATGTCGCAGGTGTATTACAGCATCTGGCATTGATATCAGTTGTTATTGCATTTGTAACTGGTATGTATGCTACTTTAACACATTCACTTGGTCTCGCCATTACTGTCGTTGTCATCGGTTGCTTCTCTTTCTTTGTGTACTTGTGGGTATATATTTCTTAAAACAGGATTGGCGTGATTTTATCAGTATTATGTAAGAGAAGGAACGGAGGACGAACATGAGTAGAGTGATGTCAATATTGTTACTTGTTCTTGCATGCTTAGCTCAAGTACAAGACTACAAGAGTGTTTATAAGTTCATACCCAATCTATCATAATTTTGAAATTATGAGTTTATAATATACATATTTATTAAATTTGTTCCATTGAACTCATAGCTTACAAGTTGTATCTGCCGAATAAAAAAAAAATGAAATAGAATCTTATGAACAGTTTACGTGAGCCACTTAGGAAAATGCCACACGATTGCTATATTGACTGAAGATTATTGTTTTGAGCTCATTATCTCGGTTTTCATGACTAACTTTTTTTCTCCCTAGCAAACTAACCGTCTGGACAAATTGTAACCATATAGAAAACAATCTAGGAATTCCATCTCCCAACGTGCCTTTTATCTGTTGAAATTCAACAAATATATAGAGGAGCGATTCCAAAAAGATACATCTAACAACTCGACTAGAGCGGAATTCAAGATTTCACCCCTTACTTTAAACTGTTGGGCACTATATTCTATAACGAGAATCACAAGGCCGGTCAACAAAAAATAACTGAGTGTCTTGAGATAATAAGACATCAGTGACCTCGATAAAGTAATAGACTTGCACGAAGAGAGACTAAATAAAGCGAAGTACTTATTTATTATTTAGAAGTAGACTGAATATTAACACAATCTCAAAAAATAAAGAGAAGTACAAACAAAGACATTTTTTCGATCAAGAAGGCATTGAACTTCTTGACATGTAAAACACAAAGTAGGTCTAAATCTTGAAACGTTCAGTATGAGTGATAGACTTGATTCAATATTTTTTCTTGAAAATAACATCTAATTATGAACTCTTCGTCTCGGTTGAAGTATAAGAAAATTCAATTCCCCATATAACTTTATAGTGTTTGCTTTTTGTATAAAATCCCGCAAAACTATATTAAATCAACTTATATGAAAATTTATGTATCAATTTATACAGGACATAATGTGGGATAAGAATAGATAAGAGTATCAAGAGAAAACTAAAAATGCCTTTAATCTAGGCAATCGATACACAATTATCCATGTGTCGTTATTCACCGCATAATACGTCAGCATTTTTATTCATCTCTTAAATCTTTTCTGTCGTATAATCTCCGCATAACTAGACGATCCTTGTAGAATTAAGACGACAGATTATTCTAGAAAGTTCAAAAGCATTTTCTTCTGAAAGTCTCGCATTCCTATCAACTGAAAGTCTAGGCTTTGAGCCTAATCTTGATTTCACTCATAAAATTCCTCCACAAATAAACAAGAGTGATTGACTCTTGGAATTTAGTCTAGACTGAAGAATTGAGTTTAGTAATTAGATGGAAAATCCCTTTTTAAAACAGGACCCCTTTGTGATGCCATGAATGAGCTCATATATATGTACTACTATTGTTATTGTCAAATAGATTACTTTCTTTATTTTTAATATAGTTATAATTTGTTGAGATAACTCTCTAGGTCTATATAAAACTTCCATGCTTAAGTTTTTTCTTTCTCCTAAATTCTCATGTACTTCAGCTTTTAAAGCTGTTGGCACTCAATTTATTGTACTTTTAAATTACGATTCAGAAATACTGAGTATGACTGAACTCGTAGCTAACAAGATACATCCCCCAATGCTTCCCTCTCTCTTTCCATGGAAAAAGTAAAGATAAAATATATAGAGATCCCAACAAGTTGGATGGTTCATATCATAATGCAATTAGTGATATTATTTGGCTAGTGCGAAACCGTGTGAAGGATCAAAATTTTGAAACCAACTAAGCAATGGACTCTCGACTAAAGAAGATCATCTGATTCTGCTATACCCTTAAGTTGCTCTGATATCTGATGTACAAGTCGGATCCTTCATAATCTAAAATTTTAAATTTGAAAGTACGAATTCAGATACAAATATGGGTGGGGAGTTTCGGCTTATCTAAAAATAGAGCAATAAATATATGATTAAATTATAAGATATTATGTGAAAAATTTATGCATAGCTTGTAAACTGCAGTATTTCAATCTTTTATCCTCAAGTTGTAGGTAGCTATCTAGAAATGTACAATAGCTTTTATCTGGAGAAATCAAAATGCCAAATCGTATCTCTAGTTTCTCCATAGTTTGTGGTCAAAGTTCCCAATATTGACTCACTATCCTACACCAATACTAATGTCAATATTGTATCAACACGGATGCGGTACCGTAAATGAAGAGTCCGTACAACTTAACTACACCCCGAATATGTAAGCTAGAACTTCAACAAAAGATAGTGAGCCAAAAGGGAAACAAGCGTCGCCACTTGTAGGACTGTGTTGCCCTTTGGAGTGACTTGGTACCCATTTCCTAATTCATCCCTTTTCAGATGATCACTATGCCATCTCTGGCAATGCCTTCCAATCGCAGGATCGTACAAAGTTGGATCTTTTTTGCTGTATTTGGGGATTTGTCCAAAAGCTCCCAAATTATGTATGATCTCGTGAGTATTTTGCTTTCTCTGGGACAAATATTATGTAGGAAATTAGTTAGATTCTTGCTGAATCCTCAAGAAAGGGATTTGGTGTTTGGGGTTTTGCTGTTTCGTCTTTTGCTTTTAAATTTCCTTATATATATATATAGGGGCCAACACATATGCAAGTATACGTGATTAACAAGTAATGAAGTGATAAGTATCGTTCCCGCGAGCATTTATGATCAATTATTCTCTGAAAAAACTAGTTAAAAATTATTTGTTCAAGTGATTTTAAGGAAGATGGTTGTGATTTTTTTAAACTATAATTAATACGAAAAACTAATAAGTAATCAAGAGAACAAGAATACAAACAGAGCAAACGAACACTTTAGATCAAATTCAATGAAATGAGGATACTCCGGGGTCATCGGATTAATGTCTATCCTATTGAGTTTTTCCGGTTGATTCTACCACTTGGTCTGTCTGAAGTATTGATTAATAGAGTTTATTTTGCTCGTGAGGTTCTTTCGACGCGTCGCTCGCCTATTCATGCCAACCTAATACTATACGTCTATAGAATAAGTGTTCACTAAAATGCATGTGCATTTCCTGCAATAATAACCAAGTAAGACAACTAGAATATGTCTGTCCAAATTGCAAATCTATTCTTAGATATCTGGATTCAAGAATTTACTCTATTCAATTTATAGTTTCCCCTTTCGAGTTCAACTAGTTCATACATAGTATTCTACTGTTAGCAAAACAGTAAAATAATGAAGCACAAGATTGAATAAATAAATCAATACAATTAAATAAAGTAATATCAACTACCATCAAACATCAATAGTCAAGAACAACCTATAATCCCAGAACAACAGGGGTTTAGCCATAACTAAACTATTATTTTGAATCATAAAAACTACAAATATGAGATTAAGGATAGAAGATAAGAGGATTATGTGCTTTGTCTGTGTTCCTCAGACCTTCTTGCCTTCAAAATACATCACATCTCTTCTTAGACATGTTTAGGGGGTATTTATAGGTTAGGACTTGTTAGAAACCAAAGAAGTTCTATATTTCATATCTTAGAAGAGAAGATTACAATGCCTATTTATAATACTAATTCACCTAATCTATTAGTTGCCATACACCTAATTACACCTACTATACAACTCATATACATGTGCTAGCTATGATGTAGTACATGTGTATACATGTGCTAGACAACTTGTATTACACCTACTATACAACGCATATACATGTGCTAGCTATGATGTAGTACATGTGTATACATGTGCTAGACAACTTGTATCTCAACACTCCCCCTCAAGTTGGAGCATATATATTGATCATGCCCAACTTGTTACAAATATATTCAACTCGAGCTCCATTCAAAGCTTTTGTGAAAATGTCTCCCAATTGATCTCCAGTTCTAACATGACCTGTAGAGATGAGCTTTTGTTGAATCTTTTCACGAACAAAGTGACAATCTAATTCAATGTGCTTAGTCCTTTCATGAAATACAGGATTAGAGGAGATATGAAGAGCAGCTTGATTATCACACCACAACTTTGCTAGCAATGTAGTTTGGAAGCCAACTTCACTTAATAGTTAATGTACCCATACAACCTCACACACAGAATGTGCCATAGCTCTGTATTCTGCTTCCGCACTAGATCTAGATACGATATTTTGTTTCTTACTCTTCCACGAAATCAAGTTTCCACCAACAAAAACGCAATATCTTGTCGTGGATCTCCTATCGGCTTTTGACCCTGCCCAATCTGCATCTGTGAAACACTCAATGTTAGTGTGTTCATTATTCGTATATACTAGACCCCGTCCTGGAGATCCCTTTAGATAACAAAGAATCTGCTCTAGAGCTGCCCAATGCTTGACTGTTGGGGAAGACATAAACTGACTCACAATGCTGACAGAGTATGCGATATCGGGACGAGTTACTGTAAGATAGTTCAGTTTCCCAACCAATCTCCTATATTTCTCTGGATCTTTGAATAACTCACCGTCTTCTTTCACGAGTTGTGTGTTAGGAACCATTGGCATGCTGCATGGTTTAGATCACAACTTTCCAGTTTCAGCTAACAAGTCAAGAGTATATTTCCTTTGGGACAAAAAGATGCCTTTCTTGCTCCGTGTAACTTCAACTCCCAAAAAACACTTTAGTTGCCCTAAATCTTTCATCTGAAATTGAGTGTGAAGGAAAGACTTTAGAGTTGAAATTCCTGCAATATCACTTCCAGTAATAACGATGTTATCAACATATACTACCAATAAAAGAATACCATCATCAGACTTTTTATAGAACACCGTATGATCGTAATTGATTTTCTTCATCCCATATTCTAGAACAGCCTCACTAAATCTGCCAAATCAAGCACGGGGACTCTGTTTCAACCCATAAAGAGATTTTTGAAGACGACATACCTTTCCACACTCCCCCTGAGCAACAAACCCAGGTGGTTGCTCCATATATACTTCTTCCTGAAGATCTCCATGTAGAAAAGCATTCTTTATATCAAGCTGATGCAGAGGCCAATCATAAGTAGCTGCCATGGAAATGAATAATCGAACAGAAGCTAACTTGGCAACTGGAGAAAAAGTATCCAAATAATCAACTCCATAGGTCTGTGCATACCCTTTTGCAACAAGGCATGCCTTAAGGCGAGCTACTGTCCCATCAGAGTTAAACTTAACAGCAAATACCCACTTGCACCCAATAGACTTTTTGTTAGTGGGCAGATCGGCCAACTCCCAAGTACCATTCTCATCTAAAGTCATCATCTCTTCTATCATTGCATCATGCCAACCTGGGCGGGACAATGCTTCACGAACAGTTTTAGGTATCCTAGGAGAATCTAATGATGCAATAAACGAGATAGAAGAAGTAGACAAATGGTCATAAGACACAAAATAAGAAATAGGATAAGTACATTGTCGTGTACCTTTGCGAATGGCAATAGGAAAATCCAAACTAGGATCTGAAACACAGGAGGTTGGATATACCGACGAAGCAGAAGTAGGTAAAGGATCGGGTTCTGAGGTTTGTTGTCGCCTGGTATACACACGAAGAAAAGGTGGCTGCTCGGATGGTGGATCGAGGGAAATGGGTGACTGAGGAAGAGGTGTTGGACAACTAACTGGATGTGTGACAGTGTAGACCAAAGTATCATCTTCTTCCTCAGGACTGTTATAAACATATGAAGAAAAGAACGGTTAATTTTCATGGAATGTGACATCGGCAGACACTAAGTACCTTTTGAGATCTAGAGAATAACACCGATAACCTTTCTGAAGACGTGAGTACCCTAAGAACACACACTTAAGGGTCTTTGGATCTAATTTAGTTACTTGTGGACGAACATCACGAACAAAACAAGTACAACCAAATATTTTGGGTTCAATAGGAAATAATGGCTTAGAGGAAAAAAATAATGTTATAAGGAATATTAACATGAAGTACAGAAGATGGCATACGATTTATTAAAAAATAAGCTGTAGAGACGACATCAACCCAAAAACATTTTGGCACTTTCATTTGAAAGAGGAGTGCTCGGCCTACTTCAAGAAGATGTCTATTTTTTCGTTCTGCAACCCCATTTTGAGAAGGGGTGTCAACACAAGAAGATTGATGTAGAATGCCATTTGTATCCATATAATCTTTAAACAAATCCGAAAAATATTCTTTTGCATTGTCACTCCTTAAATTACGAATGGAAACATTAAAATGAGTTTTTATTTCAGCACAAAAAGCACAAAAAATTGAAAACAACTCCGAACAATTTTTCATTAAATATAACCAAGTAACACGAGAATGATAATCCACAAAGGTAACAAAATATCTAGAACCAATTTTAGAGATAACAGGACATGGACCACAAACATCGGTGTGAACTAACTCAAAAGGTAAGTCGATTCGTTTATTGACTCTAGAAACTTTAGGAAGACGATGGTGTTTAGCAAACTGACATGACTCACAATCTAAAAAGGAAATACTCTGAAACTGAGGATATAACTTCTTCAAACTAGACAAGGATGGATGACCCAATCGACAGTGGATGTTAAAGGGAGACAACACAGTTGAACAAGAAATGGATTTCGGCACCTGTGATTCAAGAACATAGAGACTCCCAGACTCAGAACCTTTACCAACAATCTGCTTCGTCGTAAGATTAGACAATAATTGGGAAAAAATGAGACATAACAATTGAGAGTACAAGTAAGTTTACTGACAGATATTAGATTGAAAGAAAAATCAGGCAAATTTAAGACAGAACTAAGGGAAAGAGAAGATGTTGGGTTAACAGTGCCAGACCCTAAAACATATGAGGTAGACCCATCGGCTAAAGTAACTGTGGAACATTGGGTATGTGACTGAAAAGTGGAAAAGAGTTTAGAGTTACCTGTCATATGATCTGTGGCACCAGAATCAATGACCCATTTGGATGACGAAGAGAGGAGACACTTAGTGGTTTTACCTGACTCGGGGATAGTATTGATAGGAGGAGATGATGACTGAGATGGTGAAATAGTCTCGGAAGTGGCGATGTTGGCATACTGTGATCTTTTGTTCTTATTCTGAAGCTTCAAACAATAACGTACGGTATGACCGAGCTCATGACAATAAAAACATTCAACTTCCCCTTGCTTTAGGTCTCGACTATCGCTACTCCGATTGCGATTACTATGACTCCTATTCTTTTGGACGCGGCTAAGCAGAGCACCACTATCGATCGTGGCTGTCGGACCTGGATGAGACTTTTCAGTACGCAACACTCTTGTAAAGGCCTCTTTCAAGGAAGAGATAGCAGTCCCAGATAAAATCTGCGATTTGGCCCCTTCAAATTCGGGAGAAAGACCAGCAAGGAAACTCATGACCGCCAGTTGTTCACGCTGAGCCTGTTGTACCTTCACATCTGGACTAAACGGCAGTATAACATTAAGCTCATCATACACCTTCTTAAACTCTGAGAAGTAAGTGGTGAGAGAGCGATCTTGCATGGATGGATGATAAAATGCCTGGCACACATCATACATGCGAGACAAGTTTCCTTTGCCAGAGTATAAAAAATCTAAATAATCCATTAGATCCTTCACATAATCACAATGAGAAACTAGATCATTTACCTCACTGTGCATCGAATTCTTGATTTGGAGAAACAATTTTGCATCCTCCTTTAACCAGACTGATTTTGTCTCATCCTTGGGTGGATCATCAACCAAGTGGTTCTCTTTGTCGATGCTCCGCAAATAGAGACGGATCGTCTTACTCCAATCCATGTAATTAGAACCCATGAACTTATTCTCCGTAATTTTGGACATAACCGGAATGACATCAACGGTAGGTTTCGTTTCAGTCATCTTGCACCCGAATAATAGCAGAATCAAATAGTCAAGAACAGTGCAGTGAACAGTGAACAGTGATATTTGAACAGTGAACAGTGAACAGTGATATTTGAACAGTGAACAGTGCAGTGCACAGTGCAGGAACAGTGATCTTGGAAAATGACAGTTGTCAGGAAAAAAAAATTCTGACAGTACCACTTTGGTCGGAACAGTGAGTAGAAAAATCTGTAAAGAAGCGGCCGGGGCAAAAAGTGGCCGGAAATAGTGAAATAGAATCAAAGCAGCGAAAGACTGTTTTGAACAAAAATAATTCGAACGGGAAAAAAAAATTCCCAGCAACAAACTGATGAAAAAAAAACTTCAATGCTCTGATACCATGTTAGAAACCAAAGAAGTTCTATATTTCATATCTTAGAAGAGAAGATTACAAGGCCTATTTATAATACTAATTCACCTAATCTATTAGTTGCCATACACCTAATTACACCTACTATACAACTCATATACATGTGCTAGCTATGATGTAGTACATGTGTATACATGTGCTAGACAACTTGTAATACACCTACTATACAACTCATATACATGTGCTAGCTATGATGTAGTACATGTGTATACATGTGCTAGACAACTTGTATCTCAACAGGACTGAAGTATCCAAGTCCAAACTCCACAAGGAAACACTTTTCTCTTTCACAGGGGACTTGGCTAAGGCATGGTCTGGGTTGAGTTATCTTCCCCACGAGGCCAAGTGTGGGGCGAGGCCCTAGACCTTGCGATACCTGGCTGGGCACGAGCTTTACCTCGCTTCTGGCCTGGTGGGCCGAGGTCAGGGGCGAGATCCCTCCGGTGATTCTCCTTTCATGCTCTTTTCTTATAATTTCAACATCATTTTATGCAACTTTCATTCCTCTTTGTGTTTAAATTATCCTTCACATAAAATCAACTCAATTAAGCTCAAGCGTCACACACTATATTATTAAAACACCAAAATGTAGGGTAAGTAATGTACTAAGAATATAGAGTTATTGTCACGACCCGAAATTTCTACCCTCGGGAGTCGTGATGGCGCCTACTAGTGAAAGTTAGGCAAGCCCGCCGTTTGAACAATTTACGTTTTTCCCATTTTTAATCTTTTAACAATTATGAACCAACAGTTTATAAACAACGAAAAAAAATAAATAAAACCATTTAAATATTTCCAATACAATTTCTTAAACAAGACTACCCCAGAACTAGTGTCGCAACTTCACAGACAATCTAGGAATACTACAAACAAGGTCCGAAAAATAAATACGACACTGATTCTGAAATACATAAATGAAACATGATGAAAGGATAGAGGGAGATGCCAGGGCCTGCGGATGCCTGCAGGACTACCTTGGATCTCCGAATGGACTGAAGGCAGCAACCCAAAACTACGGTCCGTATGCTCCAGTATCGGGATCTGTACACAGTGCAGAGTGTAGTATCAGGACAACCGACCCCATGTTCCAGTAAGTGCCTAGCCTAACCTCGGCGAAGTAGTGACGAGGCTAGGACTAGACTACCAAATAAACTTGTGCAATTAAATCATATACATTGGAAAATAAAAGCAGGAATGTACAGTTAAGGATGAGAGGGGAAAACATGCTGTGGGAAAACATCAAATGATAATAGGAGGACAACAGGTAAATATAAGGAACATCATAACTCATTTGTCAGCAAGAATCAAAAATCAAACAAGTGCACGGCATAACCCTTCGTACTTTTACTCTCGTCCTTGCCATAAGAATCAATATAATCTGCATGACATCACCCTTTGTGCTTTTACTCTCGTCCTCACCATAAAATCAATATGATCGGCATGGAATTGTACATCGTTCGGCATGACATCACCCTTCGTGCTTTACACTCTTCCTCACAAAATCATATACGCCATCACCCTTTGAGCTTTAACATTATTCCTCACCCAAAGAACAATCACAAGCAATAAGGGTAAAGAAGTAAATAATATAACAATAAAATCCCGGAAAGGGAACAATAGTTCAACAATCAAATCCCGGCAAGGGAACAGTATCAAAAGCATCAACATCCCGGCAAGGGAGATAGCATTAAAAGCAGCAACATCCCGGCAAGGGAGACAATATATTAATCCTCCTCTTTTTCACATTTACTTCACAACTTACCTCACAACTTGAACCAATTCTCTATAGGGTTCAATTGCCAATTATACTTCCACAATTCATTATACAACTTGAGCCAACGCTCTTCCATATTCAAATACCACTATTACTTCCAGAAGCTTTACTCAACAATAGAAATCGTCACATAAGGCATGAACTATACAAACGGAGACACATTAATCATGGTATAAGACTCACATGCATGCTCGATACCAACGTATAGATACTCGTCACCATGCCTATACGTCATACACAACAAATAACACATAGCAAATAGAACATAACTCCTAATCCTTCAAGCTAAGGTTAGACCAAACACTTACCTCGATGCCATAAGCATAATTCAAATCTCAACTATTGCTTTACCTCTTGATTCCACCACTAATTCAGTTGTATCTAGCAACAAGTTACTTAACTATATCAATAAAGGCTAAATGAATCAATTCCAATGCTTGAAAATAGGTTTTCTAAAGTTTTTCCCAAAAATTCAAAAATCGCCCCCGGGCCCACATGGTAAAAATCTGACTTTCGAACCAAAACCCGATTACGCATTCCCTCACGAGCCTAAATATACAGTTTATTTTGAAATTAGACCTCAAATTGAGGTCCAAATTTGTAACGACCCGGCCGGTCGTTTTTATAATTTACACCCCGTCCCCCATTAACTGCTTTCCCTAAGTTCATTTCTACTATTTTGGTTTGCCGGGACGTTCGGCGTTGGGATTCGGAGTGTTTTGGGACACTTAGTCCCTAAATGAGAGCTTAAGTGTTGAAAAATGGTCCATAATCGGAACTGTATGAACACGGCCTCGGAATGGGAATATGATGGTTCTGTTAGCTCCATTAGCTCTGTTAAGTGATTTTGGGGTTGGGAGCATGTTCGGAATGTATTTTGGAAGTCCGTAGCTCATTTAGGCTAGAAATGCCGAAAGCTAGTATTTTAGTGATATCCGGTTGATAGGTGAGATTTTGATCCGAGAGTTGGAACGGAGTTCTGGAAGTTGCTGTAGCTTCGTTAGGTGATTTGGGATATGTGTGCAAAATTTCAAGTCATTCGGACGTGTTTAGGTCGGGTTTTTGATTAAAGGCGAGTTTCGGAAGTTAGGTTGAACTTAGGCTTGAATCCGTTGTGGATTGGTGATTTCTGTGTTGTTGGATGTGTTTTATGATTGGAACAAGTTCATATGATGTTTTAGGATGGGTTTGTACTTTTGGTTGAGGTCCCGAGGGCCTCGGGCTGATTTCGGATGGCTAACGGGAACTTTTGAAGTTGGAAAATTTCAAAATAGACGAAATTGTAAATGAGCGTGCACAAGACCTCACTTTAAACGATCATATCTCCAGTTATATAAGGAGTTGTGTGACTCACAACCTATCCAACTAAAGCTCTTAGAGTTGAGTTTCCAACTCAACAAACCGTTCGTGATTTGGAGATGTATACAAAACGTTATGGCCATTTTACTTGACACGCGTCACCAGCGCGCCCAGGTGCGCGGCCGCGGAGTGGACCGCGGGGCTTACTGCTCGGACCGCGGGTTGGACTGCGGAGGAACGCGGCGGACCGCAGGGGAATGTGTAAAATGTCTAAAATATCACTGGTCTGCGTAAAATCCGAAAGGGTATCACTTTTCCTTCATTTTTGTCATCCAAGCTCGAAATTTTGGGGTTCTTCACCCTCTCAAGACCTTCAACTCCCCCAATCTTCAAGGTAAGTAATCTCCATCATCTTGGTGTGAAATTCCTTCATCTCTACACTAATATTGATTAAATCTTTATTAAACACATAGATTGTTTTCAAGAAACTCCTTCAAGAACCCAAAGAAGGGTTTTGCAAGATTTCTTCCAAAAGGTAAATCCTACACCTTAGACTTACATAGATGGAGTTATTATGGAATTTTGAGTATGAATCAAGTATTACAACTTATGGTATGGTGATTGGAAGGCATAAATTCCCAATTTAAATACATGAACATGGTAGGGATTTAAAGGTGTTTATTTGATGGAATTTTGTTGGTT
>MU686319.1:18213-38054 GCA_026770625.1 Nicotiana glauca
ATTTTGATATTGCCTACTGGTTCGGGGTCTTATACAGTATATTTTGATGCTTCACGAGTTAGCCTTGGAGCGGTGTTGATGCAGGATTGTAGGGGGATTGCCTACGCATTCAGACCGTTAAAGATACATGAAAAGAATTACCTTGTCCACGACCTTGAGTTAGCTGCTGTTGTTCATGCCTTCAGAATCTAGTGTCATTATTTGTACGGTGTGCCTTATGAGATTTATATTGATCACCGGAGTTTGCTTATAACAACAACTATCAGTCCACAATCCAGATGGCGCCGTATGAGGCCTTAGGAGATGTAGATCTCCGGTGGGTTGGTTTGAGCCGGGTGAGGCTAGATTATTGGGCACAGAGATGGTTCAGGGTGTGATGGAGAAAGTTAAAGTGATTCAGGACAGACTCCGTGCAGCCCAGTCCAGACAGGAGAGTTACGCAGACAAGAAGGTTCTTGATGTGGCATATATGGTTGACTAGCGGGTTCTGCTTCGGGTATCGCCTATGAAGGGCGTCATGAGAATTGGGAAGAAAGGGAAATTGAGTCTGAGGTTTATTTACCCTTTTGAGGTATTGAAACATGTTGGAAAAGTTGCTTATGACCTTGGCCTACCTCCTATCTTGGCAGGAGTTTATCCGATATTTCAGGTTTCAATGCTCCGGAGGTATTACGGCGACCCTTCGCACGTGTTGGATTTTAGCTCAGTTCAGTTGGACAAGGATCTATCGTATGTTGAAGAGCCAATGGCCATATTGGACAGACAGATTAGAAAGTTGAGGTCAAAGGACATTGCTTCAGTGAAGGTCCAGTGGCGGGGTCAGCCGGCCGAGGAGGCGACTTGGGAGACCGAGCAGGATATGCGCAGCCAGTACCCTCATCTTTTTGCTACTTCAGGTATGTTTTCTATGCTCGTTCGAGGACGAACGAATGTTTAAGTGTGGGAGGATGTAACGACCCGGCCGGTCGTTTTCAGAATTTATGCCCCGAACCCCTATTAACTGCTTCCCCTAAGTTCATTTATGCTATTTTGGTTTGTGGGGACGTTCGGTGTTTGGATTCGGAGTGTTGTGGGACACTTAGTCCCTAAATGAGAGCTTAAGTGTTGAAAAATGGTCCGTAATCGGAACAATGTGAAGACGACCTCGGAATGGAAATCTGATGGTTCCGTTAGCTCCGTTAGGTGATTTCGGGGTTGGGAGCGTGTTCGGAATGTATTTTGGAAGCCCGTAACTCATTTAGGCTAGAAATGCCGAAAGTTAGTATTTTGGCGATTTCCGGTTGACAAGTGAAATTTTGATCCGAGGGTCGGAACGGGATTCCGGAAGTTGCTGTAGCACCGTCATGTCATTTGGGACGTGCGTGCAAATTTTCAGGTCATTTGGACGTGGTTTGGTCGGGTTTTTGATCGAATGCGTGTTTTTGAAGTTTTAAAAGAACTTAGGCTTGAATTTGATGTAATTCGATGATTTTAGTGTTAGTCGAGGTGTTTTGATAATTGGAACAAGTTTGAATAATGTTTTAGGATTGGTTGGCATGTTGGGTTGAGGTCCCGGGGGACCTCGGATGAGTTTCGGGGTGGTTCCGGACCATTTCTAAGCTATTTTTAGCTGCTGGTTTTTGGCTACAGCAGTGCTCTATGCGATCGCGGGGAATTGGATGCGATCGCGGTGAGTAAAATGCTAAAAAATTGCCAGTGCTTCGCGATCGCGTACAGTGCTTCGCGATCGTGAAGAAGGAAATTTCTGTTGCATTGATCCTACTTCGGAAACTCATATCTTTTTATCTACACAGAATTTTGAGGTAATTCAAAAACAAAAGTTGTAGCCCTTCGAGTCTAGTTTCCAGGAATCTAAAGAAATAGTAATTTGGACATCTGTAGAAAAAGTTATGGACGTTACACTATAGGCTGTCCGAGAAGGATCTCTAATACACATGAATGAATTTGGAAGCTTATATCTCGCAATGTATAAGGATTCAGGAAATGAGCAACATATGAAAGTTATAGCCCTATGTGTCTAGTTTCCATAACATCAAACCATTTGTCATTCGGAGTTGTGTGCAAAAAGTTATGACCATTATACTGAAGGCTGTCCGGAGGAGCTGGAATTGTTCATCGCGATCGCGAAGTGTTTACCGCGATCGCGAAGAGCAAATTTTGGGCGAAGAAAAGTTGTTCTTCGCGATCGCAGAGCAATTTCCGCGATCGCGAAGAGTAAATACCTGGGCAGAAGCTTTATTTCATGGTTTCGGCCATTTTTAACATTTTTGGACCAAGGGAGCTCGGGTGAAGCGATTTTTCGAGAGATTTTCAAGGAAAACATTGGGGTAAGTGTTCTTAACTCAATTTTGGTTGTATAACTCGAATCTATCGCAAATTTTGGTGTTTGATCTGAGAATTTTGTTGAAAATGGTAGAAAATCCTCTTGGATAGAATCACTGATTTGAGGGTCGAAATGATATGGGAATTTTATAAATTTGGTATGGTTAGACTCGTGAGAGTGCGAGGTTTCTGGAAATATAAATTTTACCCGGTTCCGAGATGTGGGGCCCGAGGGGTATTTTGGTCATTTTACATAATTTCGCGTATTAGCTTAGAATTTAATTGTAGAATCGATTACTTGAATTATTCTTTACATTATACAATTTAATTGAATAGATTCGAGCCATTTGGAGTCGAATACTCATGGCAAAGGCGTAGTTTTGGGTTGACTTGCACTTGTTCGAGGTAAGTGGCTTGTCTAACCTTGTGTGGGGGACTTTGTCCCTTAGGATGTGATATTTGGTAATTGAATGCCTTGTGCGTGAGGTGACGAGCGCGTACTTGAGCTAATTGTTGAAAACCCGAATTTTTACTTAAAATACTTGAACTCAATTTCTTTCGTATTTGCCTTATTCTACTTGCTATTATAGCCTGTGCTAGTATAGAAAAGCACGTTTAGTGGAATTACTTGCCTATTTGCTTAAACTTCCTTGTTTGCACTCTATGAAGCATATTAGGCTAGATCTACTATTATTTGCCATGAGTTTGGTAATTATTTGATATTTTGAGTTGTTGTTGTATTGATTTACTTCACTTCTGAATATTCCTCTGATTTTGGTTGCGCATTTATATTGGGACTACGGATGTGGAAATTCCGGGAGCTCCCCCTTGTTTGTTTACTTTGGGACTACGGGTTTGATTCCCGAGAGATCCCCCTGCACTTTTACTTTGGGACTACGGGTTCGATTCCCGGGAGATCCCCCTGCACTTTTACTTTGGGACTTCGGGTTTGATTCCCGGGAGACCCCCCTGCACTTTTATTTTGGGAATACGGGACGGTATCCCGGGAGATCCCCCTGCACTTTTATTTTGGGACTACGGGACGGTATCCCGGAGGATTCTTGATATTGATATGAGAGTTGGATTAAACGGTATCCCGGAAGATCCATTGGACAGTTGAGGAAAAGGGCTACAGGACGGTATCTTGGGAGACCCTCGTGGGTATTCTTGTAATTTAGCTGTATTTATTCTGTGCTTATGTTCTGTCTTTGTAGTATTATTATTTCGTTGATCTGCCTTATTGCACTGCTGCGTTCATTAGTTTTCGTCAGATTTCTACACTGTTAATATTCTTGCTGCTGTATTATTTCTGCCTCGGTAGGGCCCTGACCTTCCTCGTCACTACTCCATCGAGGTTAGGCTTGACACTTACTGAGTACCGACGTGGTGTACTCATGCTACTGTTCTACACACTTTTGTTGTGCAGATCCAGGTACTTCTGATCGAGCGCACTTTCGGTGATTTCAGGGCTACATTCGGAGACTTGAGGTATGCATCTGCCGCGTCCGCAGATCCGAAGAGTCTCCTTCCACTCTCCCCTATAGATAGTAGTTTCATTTTATTTGTTCTATTGTGTAGACATTTCTGGATGTTAGAGCCACGACTTCTATACTCTTAGATTGTGTTGCCCGTGAGTTTCCGGGTCTTGGAGGTTGTTTCAGTATTTTGAGTTGAAGTGTATGTGCCAGGCGGCAGTCTATACATTTTCCTATGTTATTCAGTATTTGTTTTATTGTTCTCGTAAAGGTTGTTAAATTTCCGTAATGTGTTAGGCTTACCTAGTCGCGAAGACTGGGTGCCGTCATGATAGGTTCACGATTGGTGAACTAGGGTCGTGACAAAATCCCCAAAATTTTAAAAACTTTGGTTATACCCAAAACACCCAATTTTCCCCATGAAAACCTTTGATTTTGAGTTGAAATCATGAGAAAAGATGTTAAAGATTAATAAAACAAGTTAGAAATGACTTACAATTGATTTGGTAGAGTACTTGTCTTTGAAAAATCCTCCAAGAGAGTTTATGTTTTGAAAGGGTTTGAAAAATGAAAGATTTTCGGCTAAGTCATGAATTTGCAGGTCGCAGATGTCGCAATTGCGACTAGGGTTCGCAATTACGAACCCTTCAAGACCTGCTACACTCGCATTTACGACCACTATTCGCAATTGCGAACTTACATTTGCGATGGGGGAGTCACATTTGCGACCCAGGGGGATTTCTGGGCCTCTTCACATTTGCGATCAGTCCTGCCCATGCCTTCTCTCGCATTTGCCATGGGTTATTCGCATTTGCGAGCTACGCTGCGCAAATGTGAAGCCTGCAGACCTTCAACATACCAGCTAAAAACCTACAACTTCCTAAGTCCAAATTTCACTCCGAGGCCTATCCAAAACTCACCCGAGCCTTCGGGGCTCCAAACCAAACATGTACACTAACCCAAAAACATCATACAGACTTAATCGTGCAATCAAATCATGAAAATAACATGCGAAACTATGAATTAAACCTCAAAACTCATCATTTTCATCAAGAACACTTAAAGTTCATAACTCTTCAACCGGAGGTACAAATGACGTCAAATAAACTCTATTTTCACCATATTTCACAGTTATCATTTAAATACTTTAACAAGTTTGTACCGGGCTCCAGAATCAAAATACAGGCCCGATACCAATGTTTTCAAACATTAATTCTTTTATTTATTTCATAAATAATTCAGCAAAATAATTTCTTTTAAAATTGATTTCTAAGGCTTGGGACCTCGGAATTTATTTCCGGGCATACGCCCAAGTCTTATATTTTATTGTGGACCTCCCGGGATCGTCGGAACACAGATCCGAGTCCGTTTGTTCAAAATATTGACCAAAATCAACCATAATCAAATTTTAACTCTAGAAATTTTTATTTCTCATATTTTCACATAAAAGCTTTTCAGATATACATTCGGACCATGCACGCAAATCGAGGTGAGGTAAAAAGGAGGTTCTAAGGCCTCAAAACACACAATTTGTTTCTAAAACAAATGATGACCTTTCGGGTCATCACATCCTCCACCTCTAAAACAACTGTTCGTCCTCGAATGAACATAAGAAGGAAGTACCTAAGTCGGGGAAAAGATTGGGATAACGGCTCCGCATATCGGACTCGGACTCCCAGGTCAATCCCTCAGCAGACTGACCTCTCAACTGAAGACGAACAGAAAGGAAACTCTTTTATCTCAACTAACGAACCTGCCGATCTAAAATTGCTATCGGCTCATCCTCATAGGACACGTCCTTGTCCAACTGGACAGTGCTAAAATATAACACGTGGGATGGATCATCGTGGTACTTCCAAAGCGTGGACACCTGAAACACTGGATGCACAGCTAATAAGATCGACGACAAAGCAAGTCTGTAAGTTACCTCTCCCACTTAATCAAAAATCTCAAACGGGCTAATGAACCTATGTGACAACCCGACCCGTCGTCTCATGAGTTACTGCTTCGTTTCCCCCATTTTAAACTTCTTTATGCTTCGTTATCCATATCTCATGTGATCGAGTTGGTTGGATTGATTTTAGAAGGAAATGAGACACGTAGTCTCTTTAAGGAAAGCTAAGGCTGGAAAAGTCAACCGGATGTTGACCTATGAGTTAGAGGGCTTAGATGTGAATTTCGATGATTTGGTTAGCTTCGGGGGATAATTTGTGACTTAGGAGTGTGATCGGAAGTGATTTTGGAGGTCTGGTGTAGAATTAGGCTTGAATTGGCGAGGTTAGTATTTTTGGTGAATTCCGGTTGATAGGTGAGATTTTGATCCGAGGGTCGGAATAGAATTATGAGAGTTGCTGTAGCTTCCTTATGTCATTTGTGATATGTGTGCAAAATTTCAGGTTATTCATATGTCATTTGGTTGGGTTTTTGATCAAATGCGTATTTCGGAAGTTTTAGAAGAGCTTAGGCTCGAATCCGATGTAATTTGATAGTTTTGGTGTTGTTTGTGGGGTTTTGATGATTTGAACAAGTTTGAATGATGTTTTAGGATGGGTTGACAGTTTTGGTTGAGGTCCCGAGGGTCTCGGGGTGATTTCATATGGCCATCGGGATGAATTTTGGACTTATGCGATTGCTGGTGTATCTGGTTTCTGGTATTTCTGCATCAGCGGAAAAGGTACCGCATATACGGTTGCGCAGGTGCGGTGAGGGAGTCGCAGGTGCAAATTCTTGTTCATGGGAGGACTTCCGCAAAAGCGGATAGTGGTCCGCACATGCGGCGTCCGCAGAAGCGGACCTGAGCGCAGCAGTGTAATTCTGCAGAAGCGGGAGAAGTACCGCAGAAGCGGTAAAGGTATCGTAGAAACGGAAATGAGGTCTGGGTAGAAGGGTTTAAAATAACATTTCATCCACAAATCCAAACCCATTTTCCACCATGTTTGATCATTTTGGGAGCTACTTGGGAGCAATTGAAGGGGATTTCGACTAGGTGTGATTGGAGGTGAGTTCTATGACCTAAATACATAATTTAATGGTATAATTAACATAGAAATTTGTGGAAATTCGTCAAAAGGGGGTAAAGCTATGGCTTGAAAATTTGGTATTTCAAAGTGGATTTGATAGGTATTTTGGGCTCAGATTTGGGAGTTTTTGGTATGTATAGACTCGTGGAATCCATTGGTGTTAAATTTTCTAAAGTTTGAGAAGTGGACCCGAGGCTTGGGTTTTGCAAATTTCGTGATTTTCGATGCTTTTTGATTCTTTTCGATTGGGTTATGTTCCCTTAGCCTATTGTGACGTATTCGTTGTGGTTTTGGTCAGATTCGACGCGCGTGGAGGCCGAGTTGAGTGGAAAGGGCGTCACGAGCTAGAGATTTGCCGGTTCGAGGTGAGTAATGATTGTAAATGACATCCTGAGGGTTTGAAACCCCAGATTTGCACATCATATTGCTGTATTGAGGTGACTTGCACGCGGAATAGCGAGCGTGGGGTAGAGAACCATTGGGGATTGTGACTTGGTCCGTCCCGATTGATGAATTTACTACGTATTTGACTGTAATTACTTGTTATCATCATAATGTGGGTTGATTTCCATATTTGGGGCTTCGTGCCAGTTATTTGAACCCTTCAAGGATTGTTGTTGATAATTCCTCACTGTTTTAATTATATATTTGAACTCAGTCATGTATTTTTCCACTGTTTTAAAACTCAGCCAAGTTATTACGCCTTAAACACTCGAAATGATATTACTAAAAATATTTTTGGGCTGAGCATCATGTTTTATTGTTGCCCAAGTGGCTTATGTGATTTTGCTGACTGAGTAAGGTTGAGGGCCTGTATTGTGAGGATACATATGGATTGGGCTGCACGCCGCAACAGTGTTATACTGATATTGATATGAGGCCGAGGGTGTAGATTGATGCCGCGAGATGGCTTGATGTTGCGCTTAGGCCGTAAGGGGCCCCTCCCGGAGTTTTCTCACCCCTAGTGAGCGCCTTCGACGTTAAACGGAGCGGGTTGCATGCCGTAGTGGTACCGGTACTATTTGATGTGTTTACCTTATTTCATTTGTCTGCCATTATATGTTGTTTGTGCTTTTTCTTGCAATATTAACCTGTTGTTCTAGAATTATCTGATAACCGAGTGTTATGCCCGAGAGGCGGACTTCTGTGCTTATCTGCACTATTTGTTTTGAATTCATTTGCATAACTGTTGAAAAAGTCATTTTCAAAGAGGTTTTAATCTAAGCTAAGATATTTCTAAGGGTTTTACAGCTTCACTGCTTTCTCTCAAAGGGTTTTTCACTACTCCTATATAGCATAATGGTTTGCTTTATGTGATTTCTTACTGCTCAGTTGTTATTTACTCTTATTACTCACTGAGTTGGAGTACTCACTTTACTCTCTGCACCTCACGTGCAGATGCAGGTATTTGTTCACCCGGTAGCGGGTTCTAGCTAATCAGAGGCAGAGCTATAGGAGTAGCGAGGTGACTGCCTGCGTCCGCATCACCACTTTTCTTTCTGTTGTTCATTAATCTGGCCTTGTATATTTTAGGTCTTGTAATTATAGTTATACTCTGATAGATGCTCGTGACTTGTGACACCTCGGTTTGGGCTGTGTTTGGGTTTTAATCTACACTTATTAAAGGGGTCTTTTGATAGACTGTGGTTATTTAAATATATTAAATCTACTTATTAATGTTAACAATTATAAAAAGAGATAAGTTGGGTCAGTTGGCTGGCCTCGTCTTCACGAGAGGCGCCATCACGACCAATGCGGGGTTTGGGTCGTGAAAAGTTGGTATTAGAGCCTAGGTTACTAGGTCTCACGAGTCATGAGCAGGTTTAGTAGAGTCTCGCGGATCGATACATAGACGTCTGTATTTATCCTCGAGAGGCTGCAGAACTTTTAGGAAAACTTCATATTCTTGGAATTCTTATCGTGCGTCCTTGATTCATCTTAAAATGTAACTCTTGGAATTCCTTTCACGCGTTTGTATGCGTGCATGAGCGCTCAGTATCAAAGACGCCTTGATGGCTTGTGATTCCCCGATCAAGGGGTGAGATATGATCTCTGTGGGTTTGATGTTGGGTTAGTCTGGAGGACTTGAGGCGGGATCCTTGCCTATGGCTTGAGCACCGAGGTGCTGACTGTGTGAATAAGTGTTTTGAACTTATATGTTCGGTATTGTCCCTATTAGTGGAAGTGATTGCTGGATAAGCTATGTGATGAGTATATTAGTACCACGAGATGTATCTATGTGACTTGGAAGTGATGAGGAAGGTCTGCTGGATGATAGATGAACTACTAAGTATATGATCTCTATTGTGATTGGACGTGTAGCCCCGAGTTATGGGCGTGTGAAGAATCTTTTCAAGACTCCTAGTTGGGAGTGAAGTAAGTTACATGTTGCGGTATGAGATCAGACTCAGGAAGACTAAGTGACAGTGTAAGGTGTATGACGGTGAAAGGTATACAGAAATGTTATATTGTGGCGAATCAGGTGGGTTATCTCCTGCGGAGTATTCTGAAGTGGTGTGACCCCTATTTTGTTTGTTAGAAGATGTCAATCACAAGTGAAATACTCATGTTGAAATCTAAATTGGTCGCTTAGGGAGTGGGTGTATCTATTGCGAAGGTGAAGGAGAGAATTCCAGAAGAGTTAAATTCTAACTGATCTATGTTTTCACAAGCTTATACGAGATTTGATTTAATCTCACTATGATATTATGACAGCAATAGAGTACATCTATATGATTTATTGAGTACGATTTGATCTATGGCTTCAAGCCAAGTTGGGGAGTTTGCTATTGATTAAGTTTATTGCTCGACAAAGTGCTATATTGGTTCCAGTTTGAGGCGCGTTGGTGAGTCAGTTACGGCTTATGGAGATTGGGGTCGAGGATGGCTGTAAAGGAATTTATTTTTATTTTCAAAGGTTATACGGTGCCTCGTATGTGTGTGAGAATCACATGATGTCTTAAGTTGCTGTTAGGAAAGAGTGCTCGGTGCATAGAGTAGGAAGATGATTGATTGTATTGTGACGAGGTCATATCTTGCGATGTCAGAGTGCTAACAAGGCACGAGTGATTCTATTCATTGGATCAAGCTAAATGCAGTTAAACAGAGTAAATGACTCTCGAGAATGGTACTAATGTGTTCGAGAATCTACATTTGACAATTGGGTATCTTGAATTTGTATATGTGATTAGAAACTGAGTCTCTATTGGGAGAGGTCAAGATGTGTAATTTTTCTATATCAATTATGGGCTTCTAGGTAGCACTATCAGGAAGGAGCAGGTAATGGTTCAGAATTCGTAGAATGTTCTATGATGTTTTGACTTGCGATGTAGCAGTTGGAAGGTACGAAATGGTTCGTGGGATGTGAGACAGCATGGTCTCGTGATTCAAAGCCACTCGAGATGAGTGCGGATGGATGGTGTTGTATGTTGAATGTAGTTACTATTATTCCTAGGGCAATCAGGGCAAGTCAAAGGAAGATAGATTGATTAGCCATATATCTGTTGGCATATTGGTGGTAGAGATCAATTCCTTCAGCATGATCAAGTTACGCGTGTGATTTGTGGTGGTACATGTGAGGCATGTTGTCCGTCATAATTGATGTTATTCAAGAGTATTCCATTGTTATGGGCATGTTACGTGTAGGCGGATCCCGAAAGGGTCATGGTGGGTTGGACCACTACTTAGAGATTTGCATATTCTACGGTTATGGGAATTTACCTATATATTGCTATGGTTCTCCTGAAGTGAGTTAAGTGAAAAGTTTTATATGATGAAGTGTTAATCTAATAATGGTTCCGAAGATGTAATGAAGAGCGTGTTCTATCGTATGTTGGCATGTGGGGTGTAATGAGTGGAATGGAATTTGAAGTGAAGATATTGGTAACAACTCGGTATGGACAAAGATATCACTAGCTCGGATGAGCAGGGAAGAAGTCTTACCGTTTAAGGTAAATCGGTATTGTCTTCAGCGTCACCTGAGAACGGTGTTTTGTGAAAAGGCTTTGCACCCTGGTTAATGATTCTTGATCGTTTTTCAGTGTTAGTGCGGCCGGTGGTTTGGAGGTACGACCCAGTTATTCGTAATGGTAGGTTGTGGGAGGGTGTCCCATAGGAAGATTGTGTAAGTATGACAGTTAGTCACTTGATTGATTGAAGACTTAAACCAAGTATGAAGGTTGTGATAATATCGTTGAATTGAGAAAATATTCCCGGAGGGCACTCAGTCTATTGAGTTGTGGACTACGGATGATTTCTCCGAATATGATGGATTTCTTATGTGTTACGAGAGGAAGATGAGTTGTTAGGGACGTTTGAAAGGTAATTAACCTAATTCAATGCGATCAAAATCGGCTTGAGGTCGGCGGATGAATCCAAATGTGAATATGGGCTTTATATCAGGCCAAACGGGTTCATTTCAGTGATGCGCTCCTTATGGAGGAGGAGTCAGGGTGTTATTTCGTTGTCAGAAATTTTATGCAGTGATACACTGTGCCATGTGAGTTGTGAGACAGTTTGAGAAAATGCTTATGTGTTGAGGATCTGCGTGGAAATGATGTTTATGAGCAAAATGGCTCTCGATATTCAGATTGTATATCACACCTCAGTTGAGCTTGAGTTTTGGTAGCTTATAGCGCTATATGTCCCCTCAAGAACGGTATTATGCACTTAGCGTGCTTGTGACCGAAATTCGGTATTTTATATTAATGAGCAATTTAGCTCGATGTACACCTCTTTAGGTGAGTGTTATGTATGGATCGGGTGGCACGCCGCTATGAGTGTGTTATTTGGATCGGGTTGCACGGCGCAACAGTGTGATATTGAGCATAGCTTTCTATATGCTATTTTTGTATGCCTTGCTTCCTATTTTCTGAGGAGAGTGCGTATTAGTGCGTGAGTTAGGCAGTTCCTTCTAGAGTTCGTCTTCCTTTTTTTACCGAATTTTAATCGGTAGCCTATCGGCACTTTGTGACATCATATGCGACTTTTGCTTATTTACAGGGTGGCCTATTGCCTAAGCGGTTCGTACTGGATGAGGTCACGCAATGGGGACAAGTTATACGGATATATAATATTGCAAGTTAGATTCATGTGTTCTGTCTCTGTGATGGGAGATGGGTTCTCCATATTTTATTGTGGTGGTACTGGAGAGCTTGAGGTACAACTCTTTCATTTGACTCATTTTTATGAATTGAGTATGTTCAGACTGTTGTTATTAGAGCGCATATTGTGCGAGTTATGGCTTAGTCCTGTACTAATGTGTAATGTCACCAGAGTGGTGTGTTGATTAGATAGATTGTTGGGATATTTAATGAGTACGAGCAGATTCGATTTCAGTATGTTAGAAAGATAATATCGAGCTTCGACTTAGGAATTTGATGTAGTATTTGCCAAAGGAGAAGTGGTTTCATGAATGGTTGATCTGAGAAATGGTGATGGTTTACTGCGTGTTTTAGTTATCAGTTGCAGTATATGTAAAAGTATTGGAAAGAAACTTTAGTTGTTAAGAGGTTTTCTACCGGTATTCAGTCCTTGTGTGCAACTGCCGTGAATGGGAGTTATCCCTTCATGTGTTTGAGTTATGAGGAATATCAGGTAATTGCACCTGAGGTTGCAGGTATGGATTATTACAGCTGGTTCGGGCTTGTTATGAATATAGATGGGAGGTTCTCAACTTGTGTACGATTTTGGAAATAAAAATGTGCTTCTAAGGTTTATAGGCTAGATTGGATTATGAAATTGCAGTGACAATGTGTAATCGGACCTATGTGAGATAGGGTGACGGGGGATCACCCCCGGGTATATGCATGGTAAGGTTATTCAGCTATTGGTTGGCTTCTAGAACAACTCTGGGTACGCTCGAGGATAAGTGTTTGTTTAAGTTGGGGAGGATGTGACGACCCGACCCGTCGTCTCATGAGTTACTGGTTTGTTTTCCCCATTTTCAGCTTCTTTATGCTTCATTATCCATATCTCATGTGATAGAGTTGGTTGGATTGATTTTAGAAGGAAATGCTCTCTTTAAGGAAAGCTTAGGCTGGAAAAGTCAACCGGATGTTGACCTATGAGTTAGAGGGCTCAGATATGAATTCCGATGATTCGATTAGCTTCGGGGGATGATTTGTGACTTAGGAGTGTGATCAGAAGTGATTTTGGAGGTCCGGTGTAGAATTAGGCTTGAATTGGCGAGGTTAGTATTTTTGGCGAATTCCTGTTGATAGGTGAGATTTTGATCCGAGGGTCAGAATGGAATTCTAAGAGTTGCTGTCATTTTTTATGTCATTTGTGATGTGTGTGCAAAATTTTAGGTTATTCGGACGTTGTTTGGTTGGGTTTTTGATCAAATGCGTATTTCGGAAGTTTTAGAAGAGCTTAGGCTTGAATCCAATGTAATTTGATAGTTTTGTTGTTGTTTGTTGGGTTTTGATGATTGGCGCAAGTTTGAATGATGTTTTAGGATGGGTTGACACTTTTGGTTGAGGTCCCCGGGGCCTCAGGTGATTTTGGACTTATGAGATTGCTGGTGTATCTGGTTTCTGGTATTTCTGCATCTGCGGAAAAGGAGCCGCAGATGCGGTTGCGCATGTGCGATGAGGGAGTTGCAGGCGCGAATTCTTGGTCATGGGAGGACTTCCGTAGAAGCGGATAGTGGTCCGCACATGCAGCGTCCGCAGAAGCGGACCTTAGCGCAGCAGTGTAATTCCGCAGAATCGGGAGAAGTACCACAGAAGTGGTGAGCGCAGAAGCGGTAAAGGTATCGCAGAAGCGGAAATGAGGTCTGGGCAGAAGGGTTTAAAATAACATTTCGTCTGCGAACCCAAACCCATTTTCCACCATTTTGAGCATTTTGGGAGCTACTTTGGAGCAATTGAAGGGGATTTCGACTAGGTGTGATTGGAGGTGAGTTCTATGACCTAAATACATAATTCAATGGTAGAATTAACATAGAAATTTGAGGAAATTCGTCAAAAGGGGGTAAAGCTAGGGCTTGGAAATTTGGTATTTCAAAGTGGGATTTGATGGGTCATTTGGGCTTAGATTTGAGAGTTTTTGGTATGTATGGGCTCGTGGCGAGATAAGGAATCTATCTGTTGGTGTTAAATTTTCTGAAGTTTGAGAAGTGGGCCCCAGGCTTGGGTTTTGCAAATTTCGTGATTTTTGATGCTTTTTGATTCTTTTCGATTGGGTTATGTTCCCATAGCCTATTGTGACGTATTCGTTGTGGCTTTGGTCAGATTCGACGCATGTGGATGCCGAGTTGAGGGGAAAGGGCATCACGAGCTAGAGATTCCGTCGGTTCGAGGTGAGTAATGATTGTAAATCACATCCTGAGGGTTTGAAACCCCGAATTTGCACATCATATTACTGTATTGAGGTGACTTGCACATCGAATAGCGAGTGTGGGGTAGAGCACCATTGGGAATTATGACTTGGTCCGTCCCGATTGATGAATTTACTGCGTATTTGACTGAAATTACTTGTTATCATCATAATGTGGGCTGATTGCCATATTTGGGGCTTCGTGCCAGCTATTTGAACACTTCGGGGATTGTTGTTGATAATTTCTCACTGTTTTAATTATATATTTGAACTCAGCCATGTATTTTTCCACTGTTTTAAAACTCAACCAAGTTATTACGCCTTAAACACTCGAAAATATATTACTAAAAATATTTTTGGGTTGAGCATCATGTTTTATTGTTTCCCGAGTGGCTTATGTGATTTTGCTGACTGAGTAAGGCCGAGGGCCTGTATTGTGAGGATACTTATTGATCGGGCTGCACGCCGTAGCAGTGTTATACTGATATTGATATGAGGCCGAGGCCTAGATTAATGCCACGAGATGGCTTGATATTGCGCTTGGGATGTAAGGGGCCCCGCCTGGAGTCTGCACACCCCAGTGAGCGCCGTCGACGTTAAATAGAGCGTCTACATGCCGCAGCAGTACTGGTACTGTTTGATGTGTTTACCGTATTTCATTTGTCTGCCATTATATGTTGTTTGTGCTTTTTCTTGCAATATTCGCCTGTTGTTCTGGAATTATCTGATAACCGAGTGTGGTGCCCGAGAGGCGGACTTCTGTTCTTATCTGCACTATTTATTTTGCATTCATTTGCATAACCGTTGAAAAGTCATTTTCAAAGAGGTTTTAAACTAAGCTAAGATATTTCTAAGGGTTTTACAGCTTCACTGCTTTCTCTCAAAGGGGTTTTCACTGCTCCTATATAGCATAATGGTTTGCTTTACGTGATTTCTTACTGCTCAGTTGTTATTTACCCTTATTACTCTCTGCGTTGGAGTACTCACTTTAGTACCTGCACCTCGCGTGCAGATGCAGGTATTTGTTCACCCGGTAGCGGGTTCTGGCTGATCAGAGGCTGAGCTATAAGAGTAACGAGGTGACTGCCTGCGTTTGAAGCACTGCTTTTCTTTTTATTATTCATTAATCCGGCCTTGTATATTTTAGGTCTTGTAGTTATAGTTATACTCTGATAGATGCTCGTGACTTGTGACACCCCGGTTTGGGCTGTGTTTGGGTTTTATTATGCACTTATTAAAGAGGTCTTTTGATAGACTGTGGTTATTTAAATATATTAAATCTGCTTATTAATGTTAACAATTCTAAAAAAAGGTAAATTGGGTCAGTTTGCTGGCCTCGTCTTCACGAGAGGTGCCATCATGGCCAGTGTGAGGTTTGGGTCGTGACAACCTAGGGCTAAGCTTGCCCCTCTTCCCAAATCTCATCACGCCCTTCTTAAGTGACACCCGAAGCAACACCCGCTCACTGACCATGAATGCCAAATAACGAACCTTACAGTTGACATAGCTCTTTTGCCTAGACTGAGCTGTACGAAGCCTATCCTGAATGATCATGACTTGGTCCAAAGCATCCTGTACTAGATCCGTACCCAACAACTAAGACTCTCCTTGCTCAAACCATCCAGCCCGAGACCGACCGCCTACCATATAAAGCCTCATAAGGAGCCATCTAGATACTCGAGTGGTAGCAGTTGTTGTAGGCAAACTCTGCTAGAGGCAAAAACTGATCCCACGAGCCTCCAAAGTCAATGACACAAGCTCGGAGCATATCCTCCAAAATTTGAATAGTCCATTCGAACTGCCCGTACGTCTCAGGATGGAATGCTATGCTCAAATCAATCCATGTGCCCAACTCCCGTTGAACCACTCTCCATAAACGTGAGGTAAACTACGTACATCGATCTGAAATGATAGACACGGGAACACCATGAAGACAAACAATCTCCCGAATATATATCTCAGCTAACCTCTAAGAAGAATATGAGACTGCTACCGAAATGAAATGTGCTGACTTGGTCAGCTTGTCAAGAATAACCCACACTGCATCGAACTTTATCTGAGTCCGTGGGAGTCTAACAATGAAGTGTATAGTGATATGCTCCCACTTCCACTCAGGAATCTCAATCTTCCAGAACAAACCACCGGGCCTTTGATGCTCGTACTTAACCTGCTGACAATTCAAACACCGAGTCACATATGCAACAATGTCCTTCTTCATTTTCCTCCACCAATAATGCTGTGCAAATCCTGATACATCTTAGCGGCGCCCGAGTTAATAGAGTACCGAGAACTATAGGCCTCCTCTAAAATCAACTCCTGGAGCCCATCCACATTATGCACACAAACTCGACCCTACAGACTCAAAACTCCATCATCTCCTAATGTAACCTGCTTGGCACCTCCGTGCTGCACCGTGTCTCTAAGGACACACAAATGAGGGTCATCATACTGTCGATCTCAGATACGATCCAATAAAGAAGAACGAGCGACTGTGCAAGCTAATACATGCTGGGTTCAGAAATATCCAACCTCACGAACTAATTGGCCAAAGCTTGGACATTCAAAGAAAGCGGTCTCTTACCGACCGGAATATATGCAAGACTTCCCATACCAGCTGACTTCCTACTCAAAGCATCGACCACCACATTGGCCTTTCCCGGATAATATAAGATAGTGATATCATAGTCCTTCAATAGCTCCAACCACCTTCTCTGCCTCAAATTTAGCTCCTTTTGCTTAAACAAATATTGCAAACTCTTATGATCTGTAAACATCTCACATGACACGCCATATAGATAATGCCTCCAAATCTTCAATGCGTGTACAATGGATGCTAACTCCAAATCATGAACTCGATAGTTCTTTTTATGAATCTTCAACTGTCGTGAAGCGTAGGCAATAACCTTGCCATCCTGCATCAACACTGCACCAAGTACAATACGAGATGCATCACAATAAACTGTATATGGCCCTAAACCTGTGGGCAAAACCAACACTGGCATCGTGGTCAAAGCTATTATGAGTTTCTGAAAGCTCGCTTCACAATTGTTCGACCACCTAAACTGGGCACCATTCTAGGTCAACTTGGTCATCGGGGATGCAATAGACAAAAACCCCTCCACGAACCGACGATAATAGCCTACCAAACCCAAGAAACTCTAGATCTCTGTAGCTGATGCTGGTCTATGCTAGTTCTTGACTGCTTCTATCTTCTTCGGATCTACCTAAATACCCTCTGCTGATACAACATGACCCAAGAATGCAACTGAACTCAACCAGAACTCACACTTCGAAAACTTCGCATACAACTGGCTATCTCTCAAAGTCAGGAGGACCACATTCAGATGCTGCATGAATAGATCAAAATGTCATCAATGAAGACTATCACGAACGAATCCAAGTAAGGCCCGAATACTCAGTTCATCAAATCCATAAAAGCTGTTGGGGCATTTGTCAACCCAAATGACATCACCAAGAACTCATAATACCCGTACCGAGTGTGGAAAGCTGTCTTAGGGAGATCAGATGCCCTAATCCTCAAATGATCATAGCTAGATAAAGTCAATCTTTTAAAATACCTTGGCACCCTGAAGCTGATCAAACAAATCATCAATCCCCGACAATGGATACTTATTCTTTATTGTAACCTTATTCATCTGTCGGTAATCTATACACATTCGCATTGATCCATCCTTCTTCTTAACTACCGCCACACCCCAAGGAGAGACACTAGGTCTAATAAGGCCTTTCTCAAGCAAGTCTTACAACTGCTCATTCAATTCTTTCAACTCAGGCGGGTCCATACGATACAGCGGAATAGAAACGGGTCTAGTGTCCAGAGTCAAATCAATGCAGAAGTCAATATCTCTATCGGGTAGCATACCCGGCAGGTCTGAAGGAAATACCTCAGGAAACTCACAAATAACAGGCACAAAATCAATAGAAGGAACCTTGGCACTAGGATCACCAACACACGCCAAATAGGCCAAACCCTTCTCGACCATACGTCGAGCCTTCATATATAAGATAACACTACGGGTTGAATGACTAGGAGTCCCACTCCACTCTAAACGAGGTAATCCCAGCAAGGCTAAGGTCATAATGTTGGCATGACAGTCCAAGATACTATGGTAAGGTGATGACCAGTCTATCCCTAATATGACATCAAAATCAACCATGTCCAGAAGTAACAAATCTACACGAGTCTTAGGATATCCAATTACAACTATACATGAATGATGAACACAATCTACCATAATAAAATCACCCACCGGTGTAGACACATATACAGGAGCACTCAAAGAATTGCTAGGCATGACCAGATACTGTGCAAAATAAGATGACACATATGAATATGTAGATCCTGGATAAAATAGAAATGAAGCATCTGTACTACAAACTAGAACAGTACCTGTGATAACTGCACCGGAAGCCTCAGCCTCAAACCTGGCTGGAAGAGCATAACATCGGGGTTGGGTCCCACCACTCTGAACTATATCTTTGTGATGACCTGCTGCTGGCTAGCCTCCACCTCTAGCAGCCTGAACTTTACCTCTAAAACCTCTACCTCCACCTCTAGAACCTTTACCTCCACCTTGAGCCGGCTGTGGAACACTCGGTGCCTGAACCATGGCACGGGAACCCTGATGCTGAGAGCTGCTCGATGCTCGAGGGCAAAATCTAGCAATGTGACCCATATTACCACAAGTATAACAAGCCCTCGGCTGCTAAGACTGCTGACCCTAATGACCTGAATGACCACCCCGAAAACTCTGGAGCGATAGTGCATTGATAGGAGCTGGTGGTGTACTGTAGGACTGTGTAAGGCCCCGTAAAATTTTGTGCTTAAAACCTAGTAGCCCATAGTGTCAAGGTCCGAATATTGTGTTAGGAATGTGTAGAATTCTTCACGGTGAGCTTGCTCGCCGTGGTTCGGACCCTCGGTGGTGATCTAAGCTTTAAAAATCAAAAGAATAAATTTTTCCAGAAAATTTTCAATTCTGCGGTCAAGAATGCGGTCGCAGATCAGCTATGCGGACCGCATTCCTACCGCAGAGTGAAGCAAAAAATTGGTCTAAGATGATGTCAAAAATGCGGCCCATTCTGCGATCGCAGAATCGAAATGCGGACCACATTCGTACCGCAGAATGTAACAGAAGATTTGTCAAAGATTGAAGCAAAAATACGGTCAATTCTGCGGCACATTATGCGACCGCAGAACATGAATGCGGACCGTATTCTTGTCGCAGATCGTGTCAGAACATTTGGTTTTTGAGGAGCAATTCTGCGGTCCATTATGGGGACCGCATGTCTACTCTGCGATCGCAGATCTCACCCGGGCTTCTATTTTTCTAATTTTAAAACCCGACCCCCTTTCTAATATAACGCCCTAACCCCTAACTTTTACACATTCTCTGAACAAAATAAGAGAGAGGGAGGAGAGATTCTTGAGGGAAAAGTTCATCTTCTTCAAAAATTGTTCTTCAAATTGCTTGGTCCGAAATATTCTAAAGCTAGTGTCTTCATCTCCATTTCTTCAGGTAAAATTCCCTAACCCTTTTTCCCTTGATTTTAAGATTCTAACAGAAGGAGGGATTTCTATGTATTAATTCTTGAAAATGGAAGTCAAAACACTCATGCATGTTCTTTACACCTAAAGATTAGTAAAATGGAAATGGGTAGAAGTAAGGGGAGGTGCTCGATA
>MU686319.1:39460-53615 GCA_026770625.1 Nicotiana glauca
TGCGTGGCTCATGCCACTTCTATTTTTGGAGTCTCATTTTGGTTTTGTGTAAGGTATAGCCGGAGCCTTGTTACCGGTAAGTATTATATTATCCTTGTCATATCTTAGAGGCTCCGTAGACAGAAAACGTGGGATTATGGACTTATGTAGATATATGTCGGACCATGTAAGATGTAAATTTGTTAAGTAATTAAGCATGTTGGGAATTTTTGAAAAAGTGTGATTTCAATTATGAACTGCTTAATCCTTTGGTTAATAAGTAATGAAAAATACAGGGGTAACACGTGGGTTAGGAAAGGCACCCAGGTCTGCTTGATTGGGGCTGCCCGGTCGAGCGCTGGTCATGTCCCTCGAGTTTGGGGCGTGATAGACTGCTGATCAGAATATTGCATATGAGAACCACGACCACCTGAAGCACCGTGAGAATCCTGAAATGCTGACTGAAAAGTCCTAGGAGGATGGCCTCGACCATACGAATCCCTACCTCCAGACGAGGAACCACTAAATCTGCCTGAATGATGAGGCCTCTTGTCAGACCCCTGACCACCTCCTTACAATAGAACCATCTCAAATCTCCTAGCCACATTGGCCGCCTCCTGAAAAGAAATCTCACTCTCCGTCTCCTTAGCCATATAAAGTCGAATAGGTTGAATGAGTCCCTCAATGAACCTCCTCACTCTCTCTCTCTCAGTGGGGAGTATAAGTAGAGCATGATGGGCCAAATTGATAAACCTTGTCTCGTACTGAGTAACAGTCATAGAACCCTACTGGAGACGCTCAAACTACCTCCGATAGATCTCTCTCTTAGTGACAGGAAGAAACTTCTCCATAAGTAGATGAGAAAATGGATCCCAAGTCAAAGCTGATGACCCAACTGGTCTAGCCAAATAATAATCCCTCCACCAAGTCTTGGCGGATCCAAATAAGCAAAAAGTAGCAAATTCGACCCCATTGGTCTCCACTATCCTCGTGTTCCTAAGAACCTCATTACATCTGTCTAAATAATCATGGGGATCCTCAAAAGATGCACTGTTGAAAGTGGTAGTGAAGAGCTTAGTGAACCTGTCCAATCTCCACAAGGTATCGACAGACATAGCTGCTCCATCACCGGTCTGAACTACCATACCTGGCTAAACTGCTCCAAATGGCTGAGTTGCTGGAGTCTGAAATTGGGGATCCATCTACTCTGGAGTACGAGTAGTAGGAGTCTGGGCTCCTCCTCCAACCTGATAGACAACTGGTGCTACAGGAAGCAAGCCTGCCTGGGTGACACTCTCCATACGGTCCAATAGATGGACCAGAGCATCCTGGAGTACTAGGGTAGCAATGAACCCCTTTAGGACCCGAGCTAGGCCCACCGAAACTGCTTGGGCCGGAACCTCATCATCAAACTCAACCTGAGGCTCCGCCGCTAGTGTTGCTGCTCTGGCCTAAGCTCTACCCCTACCTCGGCCTCTAGCACAACCTCGACCTCAGCCTCTGCCCCTCGTAGGAGCTGCTGTTGGGGGCTAGGGCTGCTGATCAGTGGATGGGGAAGCGCACGTTCTCTCCATCTAGGAAAGAACAAAGTAGAAATTCAATTAGCATTGAGAAACCAATCCGCACGATAGGAAATAATAGATGTGAATTTTTTCCTAACTCTGTAGCCTATGAGGGATAAATACTGACGTCTCCTTCGTGATTTAACACTATTCCTCACCTAAACAACAATCACAAGCAATAAAGGTAAGAAAGTAAATAAAATAACAATAAAATCTCGGCAAGGGAACAATATCAAAAGCATCAACATCCCGGCAAAAGAGATAACATTAAAAGCAACAACATCCCGACAAGGGAGACAATATATTAATCATCTTCTCTTTTTCACATTTACTTCACAACTCACCTCACAACTTGAGCCAATACTCTATAGGGTTCAATTTCTAATTATACTTCCACAATTCATTATACAACTTGAGCCAATGCTCTCCATATTCAAATACAACTTTTATTTCCACAGGCTTTACTCAATAATAGAAATAGTCACATAAGGCATGAACTATACAGACAGAGACACATTAATCATGGTATAAGACTCACGGGCATGCTTGACACAAACGTATAGATACTCGTCACCATGCCTATACGTCGTACTCAACGAATAACACATAGCAAATAGGACACAACTTCAAATCGCTCAAGCTAAGGTTAGACCAAACACTTACCTCGATGCCACGAGTATAATTCAAGTCTCAACTATCGCTTTACCTCTTGTATCCACCACCAATTCGCTCGTATAGAGCCACAAATTACTTAACTATATCAATAAATGATAAATGAATCAATTCCAATGCATGAAAATAGGTTTTCTAAAGTTTTTCCCAAAAAGTCAAAAATTGCCCCCGAGCCCACATGGTCAATACTCGAGGTTCAAACTAAAACCTGATTACCCATTCCCCCAAGAACCCATATACAATTTGTTTTATAATCGGACCTCAAATCGAGGTCCAAATTTCAAAATTTGAAAAACCTACGTTCTATCCAAAACACCCAATTTCCCCCATAAAAACCTTTGATTTTGAGTTAAAATCATGAGAAAAGATGTTAAAGATTAATAAAAATAAGTTTGAAATGACTTACAATCGATTTGGAAGAGTACTTGTCTTTGAAAAATCGCCCAAGAGAGTTTATGTTTTGAAAGTGTTTGAAAAATGAACGATTTTCGGCTAAGTCATGAATTTGGAGGTCGCAATTGCGACCAGGGTTTGTAATTGCGAACCCTTCAGGACCTTCAACACTCACATTTCGACCATTGTTCACAATTGCAAACTCGCATTTGCGACGGGGGAGTCACATTTGCGACCTTGCGGGATTTCTAGGCCTCTTTGCATTTGCGAAGAAATGATCGCATTTGCGATCATCCTTGCCCAGGCCTTCTCTCGTATTTGCGAGGGGTTATTCGCATTTGTGAAGCCAAATGCGAAGCCTACAGACCTGCATCATACCAGCTAAAAACCTGCAACTTCCTAAGTCCAAATTTCACTCCGAGACCTATCCAAAACTCACCCGAGTCCTCGGGGCTCCAAACCAAATATGTACACTAACCCAAAAACATCACACGGAGTTGCTCGTGCAATCAAATCATGAAAATAATATGTAAAACTATGAATTAAACCTCAAAACTCATCATTTTCATCAAGAACACTTAAAGTTCATAACTCTTCAACCGGAGGTCCAAATCATGTCAAAGAAACTCTATTTTCACCAAATTTCACAGCTATCATTTAAATACTTTAGCAAGTTTGTAATGTCTCCAGAATCAAAATACAGGCCCGATACCAATTGTTTCAAACATTAATTCTTTTCTTTATTTCATAAATAATTCAGCAAAACAATTTCTTTAAAAAATGGATTTCTAAGGCTTAGGACCTCGGAATTCATTTCCGGGCATACGCCCAAGTCTCATATTTTACTGCGGACCTCCCGGGATCGTCGAAATACAGATCCGGATCCGTTTTCTCAAAATATTGACCAAAGTCAACCATAATTATATTTTAATTCTAGAAATTTCTGTTTCTCATATTTTCACATAAAAGCTTTCCGAATATACGTCCGGACCACGCACACAAATCGAGATAAGGTATAAAGGAAGTTTTAAGTCCTTGGAACACAAAAACAAGTGATGACCTTTCGGGTCATCAAAATTATAGACAAACTTCACCGCCTCACACTTAAGCATTGCTCACCCTCGAGTCAACCAATAATCTATTCTACCTTTTGCACTTTTACAACTTAGCACATTCAGAGCACACTACAACCTATGACCATGGTTGACAACAACAATTATGTAACAACCCAGCTTGCTAGTGATATTCTCTGCTCTAGGCCTCATGGGTTTGAAACACATCACTAAGGTCTAAGGCTTGCTAACTTATACACCCGGCATCCATCTTGTGTTTTGCCGATGTGAGAATATGTCTAAAGTCTGAGGTGTTACATACACCCCTTCTTATAGACTCAACATCCATGGTGAGGTTTCCCCACCACATGAGATTTGCCTAGGATCAACACTAAGGTTTGCCCCGCCTAATCAAAATTTGACTAAGCTCAGTTGAACTCTAACCCACCGTCAACGAGGCTGATACAAGAGTGGTTCTGATACTATCTGTAACAGTCCAGCTCTCTAGTGATATTGTCCACTCCGAGCCTAGGTCCTTACGGGTTTAAAATGTGTCACTAAGGTCTAAGACTTGTTAACTTATATACCCAGCATCCCTCTTGTATTTTGCCGATGTGGGACTCTATCTAAAGTCTGGGGTGTTACAAATTGAGCTCTAACATATGCATTCAACACAAACTCCCCTTTAACTCATGACATACTCCAAAAATATTTGAAACATAGACAACATGCTCATCACAATCCTAGCCTCAAAAACCAACTCAGTATCACAATGCACTCATGGATTGAACATTCAACATCGTAGAGAAGTCTAATAATGTAACCTATCCATCATAAAATCATGTTCCATCACAGTAAATCAAGGAGAATAAGTGATCCACACGTTCGAATCTCATGATCAAACACATCTATGAAAGAAATCTTTTGCTATCTCAAAGAAGTCACATGCATACAAAAGGTACCATAAGCTTGCCCCTTATGCAAACCTATATTTTTGTAGGCACGCTCAATCTAAAATTAATTAGGACTTTATCATGGTTGTACTATGGGCTAAGAGATGGGTATGATATATTTAAGAATAGTGGCTAACCCTCCTAAGTACTTTAACATATCACACAATCAACTTTAGCGCAGATTTTTTCAATCCAACTTCAATTTCACAAGCAAGGTCACCCAAGAAAATATTTCCTCTTTCTTTAAACACTAATTTAATTCGCACTCACTAGCAAGGATAGGAAGTATTATTTCTTTTGAAATATTTTTATTTCTTGCAGATTTTTTATTTTTATTTTTTAACATTTTCTTATGTTTTACACTCCCTGCTAGTGGTGTATTTCTTACGATACAAGTTTACCTTTTTTTCTTTTATTGGTTCCACTCAAAAGCCACCCAAATTCCCTCCTTACTTCTTTCTAACGTTCATTATAATTAAGTACTTTTAGAGGTAAAATATAATGTAAATCAAGAACAAATGGGTATAGGTTTGTAATGCGGGTGCCAAATAAAAGGTCTGCAAGATCAAGTCTAAGTAGAGATATTCTTATTTGTGATAAGAAAGAAGTCTCAAAAAGATCAAAGAAGGCCTAAAATTATTTTTCAAACCGAGAAATACCTAAGATTTCGGTTCAACTCACATATTGGCAAGTTCTAGACTAAATGCAAAAATATGGACTGTACAAAATTTTTACCACACATCCCATAACGACTCTCAAACTAAAGCAAGTATTAACGGAGCCAAGAGATATTAAGAATTATGCACAAAGTAAACAAAAGTCAAGAAAACGAGGCATATGTATCATAAAACATGCTAGCCTATTCATCAAGGCATTATCAACAATGCCAAAATATAAGAAAGATACTACAAATACTAAAGTCTAAATATGCTACTATCAAACTAGTGAGATGCCTAGGAATCTCATCATTCTTCATCCTTTTATTTCCTACATTTAACCTACAAAAAAAAACTACCCTGTTCAATGTACATCCCATAGAAAAGAACCGACGGACAAAGAAAAATCATGAGAAAAACTATCCGGTTCAAGCTACATCCCATGGAAAAGAACCGAGGCACAAAGAAAAATTATAGGGAATTATTAAAGAAAGCTAACAAACATATTTTGTGTTTTTTAAATTCTTTTTTGTATTTTTTTAGCTTTTAATCCCTCAAGAAAACTGTCTAGGAGATCCATCGTCTGAAAAAGTCCAATCTATTTCTAAACTTTTTCGATTTTCCATATTTTTGATTTTTTAAAATTTAAGCTCCTACTAGAATACTATATAGCTAACTACTATACTAATGATTTTACTAATCTAAATAAGAAATCCTAAAATAATAAACAAGAAGCTAACTATAAAGAGAACATAAAACTACAAATAAAAAAAAGAAGCTAATTGGTACTGATATAATACTACTAATTATCCAAATAAATTCTCCCATCCTCACTTAAAAAAGTGTAATGTTCGCAATGCAAAAATAAAGCAAGAATAACGAGAGTGGATTTGAAACTCCCTGAAATTGCAATGGCCGCAATAATAGTAGTTCACAGGGTACTCATGCTTCTCCTAGGCATGAACATGTTTGGGCACTCCATATTGAATCATAACCAACTAGTTTGCTTTTGCATATCTTGTGGTCTTGCTTCATATGCTCATGATACTACCAAATAAAAATAACACTACAAATATATTTTAAAGAAAAATAAAGCAATAACATCGGGTTGCCTCCCAACAAGCGCTTAATTTAACGTTGTGGAATGACGTGGACCTCTTACTCATGCTAGACACTGTTGATTCCTCTTCCTTCCATGGAGGTTTGCGTTCATACGCATTCTAGGATGATCTCCTTTTTCCTCTCTGACTCTCTCCTCTTTAACATTTACACACTCAGACTGCAACACCACTTCCTGTAACTCAACTTTCTTTTCAATGTCACTATGATTCACATAAGTACCTTGCTAAATCAAATTTTATTCCACCATAAAAATCATGCATAAATCCTCATAATTCTTAGGAATTTTGAGCTCCTTGTACACATTAAAAGTGACTTCCTCATTATGGACTTTCATCTTTATCTTACCTTCTCATACATCAATAATTTCTCCATCAGTAGCCAAGAATGATCGCCCCAAAATAATAGACACTTCCTTATCTTCCTTGTAGTTAAGAGTAATAAAGTTAGCGGAAAAAATGAACAAAATCCCTTCTGGCACTCTGCTAACGACCTATCTACTAACTATAAAGTGATCGTATTAGGTCTAGGGGCACCCAATTCTAGTTGCTTAAAAGTAGATAAGGACATTAAATTAAAACTTGCCTCTAAATCACATAGGTCTCTACCAATCTCATGTTTTCCAATGGCTTGGGGAATAGTAAAACATCCAGGATCCTTCAGCTTTGAGGATGCTCACTCTATACTCTAGCACTGCACTCCTCGGTAAGTGCAATTGATTCATATTCTACATATCTCTGCTTATTGGCCACAATGTCTCTAAGATACTTGGAATATTTAGGCATTTCCTGCAATACTTCCGCCAAAGGCAGATTCACACGTACTTGGATCAAAATATCCAAAAACTTCTTATACTTAGCATCATCTTTCCGCTTCTGCAGTCTTTGTGGCAAAGACTGTTGTGACCTTATGTTCATCTCTTACCTTTGCTTAACATCCTTCTTTCTGCTTCCTTTACTGGCTTAGACATTAACTCTCTTTCATGTACATACTTTTTAGAGGGTAGCTCCTCCAATTCTCTCCAGCTTCCCGAGTGAGATCTTGCACTTGTTCTATGACATTTTTCTCAATATCACTTGGGAGATCTCCAGCTAGTCTAACATTCTGGTTAGAGACTATGTCACGACCCAAATCTTAACCTGTCTTAGTAGCACCTATCAATGATACTAGAAAAGCTGACATGTAAAAATCACTTCCAATATTGCATAGAAGGTACATCAAAAGTTCGTAACTAAAGTAGAGTTTTCAAAAATAGAGTTTAAATCTCAAAACACAAGTACGGAATAGTAGCCCCAACATCAGGGTGTCACTAAGTCAGGAGCAACTAGACTTTCAATCTAAAAGATAGTGTTTACAATAGTCTGCAGCTAAATGTCAATACAGAAGAGAAAAAGAAATAAGAAAGGAGTACATGGTCTGCGAACACCGGCAGCAACCTCGTGAATCTCTGAAAATTGACCATGCATGAGCTCACTGACCTCCGCGTCAGGTCACACCTGGATCTGCACACTAGGTGCATGGAGTAACGTGAGTACTTCCTACTCATTAAGTAACAGAAATAAATAAGGAACTAAGAAACAGTGATGAGCTATACCAGTACAGTTCATTTCAGAAATTTCAGTAAAGAATAGGCATGCTTCCAATTTGGAAATTTAAGTCAAATCAGTTTGTTTAAGTCAAGTTCAAATAAAAATCGGATAAAATATCTTTCAGAAGTTTTAAAAATAATGATATAGTGCAACTGTGTGCATCAATAATGAAATCATGAACAGTATCTAGGAAATCATCACTCTGTCCTTCCATTCACTCCAACCTCACGATCACTTATTCCTCCCAGTCACTCATTCCTCACGATCGCTCAACACTCGGCACTCACAATCAGTAGGTACCTACACTCACTGGGGGTGTGTACAGACTCCGGAGGGGCTCCTACAGCCCATGCGCTATATCAAATCAATCATGGAAAAATCAATGAAACATGCTATGACATGTAGCCCGATCGTATAAATATCCTTACAATCAGGACCTCGGCCTCACTCAGTTATCAATCTCTCCAATCTCTCGAGCTCTCATAAATTAGGAAAATCAGCCCAAACAGTAGTAATATGATGCATCAAATAGAATAACAGAGACTGAGATATGATATGCGAGTAAAAACTGTGACTGAGTACAGATAGCATTTAGTAGGAAATTCAACATGTAACGTGGCCTCTATAAGATCTAACAGTACCAACACATAGCCTAAACACGGTTTCTAACATGATTTATAGTCAGTTTCTATAACACATAGAGAGCATATAACTAACGACAAGTTGTTCAACTTTATAGTTTCCACGAGACGGACCAAGTCACAATCCCCTCGGTGCACACCTACACGCCCGTCACCTAGAATGTGTATCACCTCTAAAATAATCACATGACATCAAATCCGGGGTTTTATACCCTCAGGACCAGATTTATAGTTGTTACTAACCTCAATACGAGCGAAACTCTACTCCAAAATGCCTTTACCTCGCGAGTCGGCCTCCGAACGTCCCGAATCTAGCCACAAGCCGTACAATACAATTAGTATAGCCTAAAGGGATCAATTCCACAAGAAAACTACTAATTTATACCAAAAAATCTGAAATTGGCTCAACCCGACCTCGGTCCCATGTCTCAAAATTCGACAAAAGTCACAAAACTCGAATGTCGATTCAATCACGGGTCTAACCATACCAAATTTACTCTAATCCGATAAAAAATCCCACTCAAAACCCCATAAATCTAACTCGAAAGCTTCATCTTCTTCCTCAATTTTCCACCCCAAATCACAAATGAGATGATAAAATCAAAGATATGATCATGGGATTTAACCAAAACAAATTAAGAAACACTTGCCCTAATCAACTCTACATAAAAATCCCTTGAAGAATCGCCCAAATCCGTGATCCTTAGCTCAAAATATGAAAATTGGGCTCAAACCCTCGATTTTGAATTTAACACTGTCTGCCCAGATTTTCTTCAACGCGAATGCGGCCGCCCTTCCGCGTTCGCATAGCACAAGCCAGCCTGCCCGTCAAATTTGCCTTACGAGAACACAGTTTCACTCACACAAACGCGTACCTGTGCTATTTCCAATCTATGCGATCGCATTCTACCTTATGTGACCGCAAAGAGCAAAGCGTGCACACTACAGTTTCTTCACTTCCCTTACGCGAACATGGTCTACTGTACGCGTTTCCAAAGCATAAGCTCCTCAAATTCCGCAATCGTGGCCTTCTCTTTGAGAACACGTAGAAGAAAAATTCCACAGCCCTCAAAGACCGTTCACGATCGCGGGCCTATCCTTGCGATGGCATATAAGGAAACCAGAAAACAAAACCCCAGCAGACTTCTGCATCCTTCAGCTATTTCATCAACTCAAACCAAGTCCGTTAACCACCCGAAACTCACCCGAGGCCCTCGGGACCTTAACCAAACATACCAATTCCTAAAACATCATACTAACTTAGTCGAATCCTCAAATCACTTCAAACAACATCAAAAGAACGAATTACACTCGGATTCAATCCTAATAAGCTTTGAAATTTCCAAATTCTACAAACGATGTCGAAACCTATCAAACTACGTCTGATTTACCTCAAATTTTGCACACAAGTCATAAATGACACCATGAACCTACTCCAACTTCCAAAAATCAAATCTGACCTCGATATCAAAATTTCCACTGCCGGCCAAAATCACTAAAATTCCAACTTACACTAATTCAAGCCTAATTCTACGACGAACCTACAAATCTCATTCTGGATGCGCTCCTAAGTCCCAAATCACCTAATGGAGCTAACAGAACCATCAAAATTTAAATCCGATATTGTTTACACATAAGTCAATATTCGGTCAACTTTTCCAACTTAAACTTACAATTGAGAGACTAAGTGTCTCAATTCACTCTGAAATCACTCCGGACCCGAACCAACTAACCTGGTAACTCATAATGCAGTTGTAGAACACAAAAAGAAGGAAATAGGGGAATGTGGCTATAAATATCGAAACAACTGTCCGAGTCATTACATCCTCCCCCTATTAAACAAAACATTCATCCTCAAACGGGTGTAGAAACATACCTAAAGCCTTAAATAGGTACGGATGTCTGCTTATTATCTCCCCCTCAGTCTGCCAAGTAGCCTTCTCCACATGCTGACCTCTCAACTGCACTTTCACTGAAGCTATATCCTTTGACCTCAACTTGCGAACTTGCCACTCCAAAATAGTCACTAGCTCCACATCATAAGTTAAATCACCATCTAACTGACCCGTGCTGTAATCCAAAACATGAGATGGATCACCGACATATTTCTAGAGCATAGAAACGTAAAATATTGGATGCCTACTCGATAAGCTAGGTGGAAAATCAAGCTCATAGGTCACCTCCCCTATCCTCCGAATAACCTCAAACGTCCCAATAAACCTAGGGCTCAACTTGCGCTCCTTCATAAATCTCATAACACCCTTCATGGGTGAAATATTAAAAAAAACCTTCTCCCAACCATGTAAGACACATCACAGACATTCTTGTCAGCATAACTGTTCTGTCTCGACTGCCCCGTGCGAAGCCTCTCCTTAATCAATTTAACCTTGTCCAATGCATCCTGAACAAAGTTTGTACCCAAAAGCCCGGCCTCACCCGGCTCAAACCAACCCACTAGAGACCTTCACCGCCTCCCATATAAAGCGTCATGCGGAGCCATCTGAATACTCGACAGGTAACTATTATTATAAGCGAACTCCGCGAGCGGCAGAAGCTGGTCCCATAAACCATAAAAATAAATGACACATGCGTGTAGCATGTCCTCCATAATCTAAATAATGTGCTTGGACTGTCCATCTATCCGTGGGTGAAATGTTGTGCTCAACTCAACCTGATTTCCCAACTCTCACTGCACGACTCTCCAAAATTGGGATGTACGCTGCGTGCCTCTATCTAAAAAATGGAAGCTGGCACACCGTGCAGGCGAACAATCTCTCTGATTTCAATCTCAACCAACTGATTTGAAGAATAGGTAGTACTTATAGGAATAAAGTGCGCAGACTTGGTCAGCCGATCCATAATTACCCAAATAACATCAAACTTCCACGAAGTTCGTGGGAGCCCAACTACGAAATCCATAGGTGATCCGCTCCTACTTCCACTCTAGAATATCTATCCTCTAAAGCAAGCCACCCGATCTCTGATGCTCATATTTCACCTGCTTACAGTTGAGACACCGATCTACAAACCCAACTATGTCCTTTTTCATTCTCCTCCACTAATAGTGTTATCTCAAATCCTGGTACATCTTCATGTCACCTAGATGGATGGAATATCGTGAGTTGTCAGCCTCCTCAAGAATCGACTCCCAAAGCCCATCTACATTAGGCATACATATCCGGCCCTGCATCCTCAACACCCCATAATCCCCAATAGTCATATCTTTGGCGTCATCATGCTAAACCTTGTCTTTTAGGACACGAAAATGAGGATCATCGTACTAGCACTCTCTGATGTGATAAAATAAGGAAGAATGAGACACCACACAGGCTAGAACCCAACTGGGCTCCAAAATGTCCAATCTCACGAACTGGTTGGCCAAAGCCTGGACATCAACTACAAGAGGTCTCTCACCAATAGGAATTAATGCAAGACTACCCATACTCACTGCCTGCCTAATCAGGGGCATCGACCACCACATTGGCCTTTCCCAGATGATACAGAATAGTAATTTCATAGTCCTTTAGCAACTCCAACCATCTCCGCTATCTCAAATTGAGATCCTTCTATTGGAACAAGTACTGGAGGCTATGATGATCAGTGAACACCTCACAAGACACACCATAGAGATAGTGCCTCCAAATCTTCAACACATGAACAATGGCAGCGAACTCCAAATCATGAACATGGTAGTTCTTCTCATGAGGTTTCAATTAGAGTGAAGCATAAGCAATCACTCTACCCTTCTTCATCAAGACACACCTAATACTTATCCGAGAAGCATCACAATATAATGTATAAGACCTAGAAGCTGATGGTAGAACCAGAATTGGAGTTTTGGTCAAGGCAGCCTTGGGCTTCTGAAAGCTCGTCTCACACGCGTACGACCAATTGAAAGGAGCACCCTTTTGTGTCAATTTGGTCAAGGGCAATGAAATAGAAGACAAACCCTGCACGAACCAACGGTAATAACCATCCAAACCAAGAAAGTTCCAAATCTTTGTGGCTGAGAATGGTATGGGCCAACTCTGAACCGCCTCTATCTTCTTCAGATCAACATGAATACCCTCACTGGACACAACTTGCCCCAAGAACGCCACTAAACTGAGGCAAAACTCACACTTGGAGAACTTAGCATAAAGCTTCTCATCCCCCAACTGCTGCAACACAATCCGCAAATACTGGGCATGCTCCTCCTGGCTACAAGAGAACACCGGGATATCATCAATGAATACAATAACAAACGAGTCGAGATATGGCTGAAATACATTGTTCATCATATGTATGAACGCAGCTAGGGAATTGGTCTGCCCAAAAGACATCACAAGGAACTCATAGACCATGACAAGTCCTGAAAGCTATCTTAAGAATATCTGAGTGCTGAATCTTTAACGGTTGATACCTTGACCTCAAATCAATATTGGAGAACACTTTCGCTCCCTAAAGCTGGTCAAATAGATCATCAATACGTGGCAAATGATACTTGTTCTTGATTGTGACTCTGTTCAATTGCCTTTAATTAATGCACATACTCATGGTACCATACCTTTTCTTCACAAATAGGACTTGTGCACACCAAGCTGACATGCTAGGACAAATAAACCCCTTATCAAGGAGTTCCTGAAGATGCTCCTTCAATTCTTTCAACTCTACCGGTGCCATATGATACAGTGGAATAGAAATGGGCTGAGTACCTGACACCAAATCAATACCAAAGTCAATATTCCTGTCCGATGGCATAGCTAGTAGGTCTGCAGGAAACAAATCCAGAAAATCTCGCACCCTCCGGAATAGAATCAATAGTAGGGGTCTCTGCACTGACATCCCTTGCAAAGGCCAAATAAGCAAGACAACCCTTCCTAACCATCTGTTGGTCCTTCAAGTATGAAATCACCCTACTGGGGACATGTCACACCTCCTTTTTTACACACCACTTCGAAGGGTAGTATATAAGGGAGTTTTTCCACTCTAAGTGACATTATTCGAAATGGGATTATTTATTCATTTACAGATTCGCCAATTGGGATAATTTAAGGTGTCCCAAGTCACCGATTTATTTTTAAATCCCAAATTAAGGAAGTTTTCGACTTTTCAAGTGAAGTCTGCGAACCAGAAATTCTGACTAAGGAATTTTGTTAATCCGAGGGAAGGAGTTGTCACACCTCCTTTTTACGCTACACCCCGTGAAGGGCATAAAGGAGTTTTTCCATTTAAAGGACAATTGGGATGGGATTTATTATTTATTGTTCAGAGTCTCCACTTGGGAGATTAATGGTGTCCCAAGTCACCGGTTGAATCCCGAGCCGAGGAAATTATGACTCTATCAACAGTCCGCGAATTAGAAATCCGAGTAAGGAATTCTGTTAACCCGGGAGAAGGCGTTAGGCATTCCCGGATTCCGTGGTTCTAGCACGGTCTCTCAACTGTTGTATTTGATTTTATCTGATTTTTATACATGTTCTATCCTATGTGCCTTTCATTAATAGTCCGCTTTTATTATATATTCATTTTTAATAAGAATGAAAACGTCGTGAAAATG
>MU686322.1:10609-23758 GCA_026770625.1 Nicotiana glauca
GTTAAACAGAGTCAAACCCTTCCTCGATTCGGGATTCAAAAACGGTGACTTGGGACACCATAAATCTCCCAAGTGGCGACTCTGATTTCTTAAGTAAAAACGAATCTCGTTTCGATTGTCCTTAAAATGGAAAAACTCCTTTATTACTATATCTCTTCCTGAGATGTAGTAAAATCCGTATAAAAGCGGGAAAAAGGAGGTGTGACAAGGCCGATCAGGTGTCGGCTAAGCCTGATTCTATGCACTCTCTTCCAGACTAGATGCTATTGCTCTAAACACAATGATCACAGGTATTGTCTCAGTATGTCACGGGGATGCTTATGTATTATTTGACTTGGTTCCACCTATTCATATGTATCATCTTATTTATCTCATTATCTGTATATGCCCCGCGAGTCTTTAGTTTCATCTATTCATGTATCTATGCTGATGGGCGATACTATTATTATGGACCGTGTGCACCGGTCGTGTGTATTGACTATTGGGGGATTGGAGACTAGTTGATCTCTTGCTTCTTAGTATGGTCAAATTTGATGAGATTTTGGGTATGGATTGGTTGTTTTCTTGTCATGCTATTTTGGATTGTCACGCTAAAACCGTGACGTTAGCCGTGTCGGGGTTGCACGGATTAAGTGGTGAGGTTCTCTAGACTATGTTCCCAGTAAAGTGATTTCATACTTAACCCAACTGATGGTTGGGAAGGGCTGTTTATCTTATTTGGCCTTTGTGAGGGATGTTAGTATTGATACCCCTACTATTGATTCTATTCAGGTGGTGTGTGATTTTCCGGATGTGTTTCTTGCAGACCTGCTGAACATGCTGCCCTTTAGGGATATTGACTTGGTACCAGGCACCTAGCCCATTTCTATTCCTCTATACCATATGGCACCGACTGAGTTGAATAAGTTGAAGGAGCAACTTCAGGAACTCCTAGAGAAGGCGTTTAATTGGCCTAGTATGTCACCTTGGGGTGTACCTATTCTTTTTATGAAGAAGAAGGATGGTACTATGAGAATGTGCATTGACTATAGGCAGTTGAAAAAATTCACAATCAAGAACAAGTATCCTTTGTCGTATATTGATGATCTATTTTACCAGCTTCAGGGAGCGGGGGTGTTTGTTTACCGTGAAAATGGTAACAACAATTAAATTTGATTATGGGTCTCTAAAAATACGTGATCTATTTTTATGCTGGTTGTTAAGCAGTTGATGCTATGTATGTGAGACTTAGAAACGAAATAAGGGCAAAGGATAAGGTGATGGTCAAACCGATAGGTTAGCAATCGGGCCTTGAGCTTGTCGATTCGGGGGCCTTGAGGTCGATTTCGGGGCTCGAATGTGAGTTATCGAAGGTAATCGAAGTGTGACTAACAGTTATGATAAAATCAAAGAAGGCTCTTTATGGCCAATGATAAGCAATAAATGATGAACAATAATGAAGATAATAAATGAGAGCAATAATATCAAGAGAGTTTCTAAGAGAACAGAGAGAATGTTGTCTTATATTTCTTGTGGAGCAGCTGAAGCAACAGACCCTTACAAAATGACAAGGACTCCCTTTATATAGGAGGGACCCCATATAGTAAAAAATACATTAATTACATAGATATAGGGATGGGACGACTGAATGATGCCCTGATTTGGGTTCAGAGTAGCATGCTAGGCTGTATCAGACCTAGCATGGGTGCCTTGGGAACTCCCCATTTCCATTATTATCGTGATCATTACTACCTTGGGTTCGAGTGTTATCGACCCTCGAGGAAAGATATTCGGCCACGACCTCGAGCCTTCGAGGTGATCTGGCGGCCTCAAGCCTTTGAGATGATCTTCCGAGTGCCTTAATGTCGAGAAATTGAACCCTCTGATTTCATCATATACAGATAGTCACCGTGTTTCTTAGAGAGGAGCGATAAGAAATGATTTTGACATCTAACTCCTCGGACTTCCCATGATGACATCACGTTACTGATATCATACTTGTGATGAAAGCCTTCTTGATAATAGGGACATCCCGTGGACTTGTCTTTTTAGCATCATTCGATGCACTGCCGATTCTCATTCTTCAAAGTGACAATATCGCAATCGATCCAGTTTCCAATGACATATTGATTGCGTCTGTTGATCCGTCTTTCAAAGGCATTGATGGTGTTGTTGACCATACTATCACCCCTATAGGTGGGGGCCTTCCGGTACTATCTTTTTATCGAAGTGTTTTCGGACATCATTCCATCCTTCTCTTCTCGCCATCCTTACCCATTGTCGTTTACCATGTTTGAGGCTCATGGCCTCAAGATTATATGGCGGCATTTCTATTTGCCATGCCACGACCTATCTCCTGGAGCGAGATTATACCATTTTATTGTAATTGTTGTTGTCGTTGGCTTGGGCGATAAAGTAGGGGGGCCGACTTTTTCTGACTTAGGGGGGACGTTCGGACCCTTACATCATTGCTCGAGAGAGCGTTTGGACTATATACCGCTGCTCACTCTCCTACCCTATCCTGGTATGGCACTTCATCCCCTAGGTTTTCCAAATGATAAAATGGAACGACCAGCCGTTAAACTTGCGCGACACTATGTTCCAGAAGGGGGACTTGGAGCGGTCGTGCAAGTAGGGTAGGTGCCCGCCGAATCTTCAATCTTTGGATTCGGCAGGGTATGTCTCTTTTCTCTGCTTCTTCCGCCTCACTTTCATCTTCTTCCTCTCCTTATTTTCCTCCTTTTCATCTTTGCCCATGGAGATATTACTCCGGAGGACCAAGATGATGTCCCAGAGTAGGTGGAGGTCGAATACATTGCCACCAAGGATGCATGCCCGAGGAGATGATGCTCGAAGATGCGGCTACCGAGGAAGCACCTTTGAGAGTAGGCTAGGCTCTAGGCTTTTACTATACGTGTACCTTTTCATTTTTTCATTTCTATGTAAGGACCCCTTCGTGGGCTTTTGTAATAAAGTGTTAATGAATACAAAGATGTTTCCCCAATTTTGTCTCCAGTGTTTGATATGTTTCCTTTTATTTGCACTTTTGGAGACTCCGAATGCATGCCTCCACCGGCTAGTATTGATATTGAGCCCAGGTGGAAGTATATTTCTCTGACCTTTGGTTGATTAATATGGTTTTCCGTGGAACCCATTGCCTTTCCATGGACTAAGCCTAGATTGGACCGATAAACTCGATCGTCTGGAAGTCTGTTTTGATCTTATCATGAATAGCCTTAAGGTATTACAGGTACATCCGGAACGAGGTTTTATCCGAATTTAGGTGGTACCCTATGATCAAGCCCATATGGGCGGAGCTTAAATTATTATTGGAGCCTAACTTTCTTTTGATGGAGGTCCTCGAGGTCGGGTACCACCTCGGGACTTGTGATAATGCCATTGGCTCCTTAGAGCCTAACTTCTTTTCGATGGAGGTCCTCGAGGTCAGGTACCACTTCGGGACTTGTGAGGATGTTGTTGGCTTCTTAGAGCCTAACTTCTTTTCGATGGAGGTCCTCGAGTTGGGGTACCACCTCGGGACTGGTGAGGATGTTGTTGACTTCCTGGAGCCTAACTTCCCTTTGATGGAGGTCCTCGAGGTCGGGTACCACCTCGGGACTGGCGATGATTACCTCGGCCTCTTGAGCCTAATTTCCCTTTGATGGAGGTCCTCTAGGTCGGGTACCACCTCGGGACTGGAGATGATTACGCTGGCCTCTTGGGGCCTAACTTCCCTTTGATTGAGGTCCTCGAGGTCGGGTACCACCTCAGGACTGACGATGATTACGCTGGCCTCTTGAGGTAGGCGGACCATTGCTATTTTTTCCATATATATATATATAACTTTGTTTTCGCTTTTTTGGTGATCCCACCCTTCTAATTAGTTGCCCTAATTTCCTTCGTTAAGTCTTTCATCATTTTAGTATCAGCATGCTCGCACCGACTCCTTGCTTTAGTTCTCTGAGTTTGTCGTCGCCATGACTATTACATCGGGGTGTGTTGGGTAGAAAGGGGAGAGCTCCACCTCCGGTATTCAGGACCAACGAGAGCATACCTTGAAGATTACTTCTTTGATAGGTTAAGAGCATCTTGGGTTAGTGAGAAAAGATTGCGGCATGGGGGAGGAAGTAGTGTTACAAATACTTTCCCCAGATGAGGGCATCACGGATCGTTCCGATGGATTCTTGAATGTGTACACGTATCCTTTCACACTGCCTCCCTTGATAGGATTGTGCTTGACTTCTGTTTAAAGTATTGAGTTACCTTGGTGCAGATCCACCCGTCATTTTGGTGAATAGTGTTGATGGTTCTATTTTTTGCGGATAAGGCGGATCTTGAATTCACGCTCAGTCATCTTATTAGGCTGTATTGGCCCTTTCACCATCGAGGTCTTCTAACCTTGCGATGTCGGTCGACCACACCCTTTGTCGTCGATGATGAGGAAGAAAGAGATCAGGAATGGATGAGTTGATTCGTCCGAGTTCGAACCACTGATGTCATTCTCGTGGAGTTTATGCCATTCCCTAAGGAATGGAATTATGCACGTAAGTGGTACATTCCATGCGTTCTCAGTTTTGTTTATGGCGAAAGCTGGTTTCGTAACCGTGCCTTCTTTTCTTTTTCTGTAGTATTTTCAAGGGTGCTAGGCGACGTTCCAGATTGGCCTAGTTGGGTTTGGAAGTTGGCGACCCACTCGACTCTTGATAAGCGCAAGTGGCGAGCTTTAGCCCAGAGCAGTTGGGAAGCAAAAACATCACGGTGCGTGTTATGCTATTTTTTCCTTTCCCTTCCTTCATTTGGAGAGGCATTTTTCCTTTCTGCGTATTAATCCTGCTGTTGTAGGCATCGGAGAGCCTTCTGAAGCAAGGTCACGCTTTTTTAGAGAGAGGGAAAGATTTCTAGCTTCTGGACTAAAGAATGGCAATAATAAGCGAGAGATGCCTTTGCACGGCGACGGTACTCAAAGTGAGGCAAACCCGGACTGGGGGCCCGGGGTGGAAGTGTTGATTGACCCTACTGCACCCGTGATTTTTTATTTTGGAAAGGCAGTTTTTCCTCTGATGCTGTCCTTTTTTTCTGCCGGAGATACTTTGAGGGGTGCTCGAAACCCGAGGTCATATGTGCCGAGTGACCGTGCTTCTACTGGGGTCAACTTATTAGAATACGAGGAATCTTGGCTAGCGGATGTGTGCTCGACCTTCGAGGAAGCCCAGTGGCTTCACTATGCGGTGAGTTTTGGCACAAGTTTTAGAATTTTGAGTCCTCCCTTTCTTACCGTGTTTTCTTTTTATAGGCTTTTCATAAGCTTAAGTTCGAGCTGCTTCGCCCGGAGGCCAGGCTTCGAAAAGCTTTGGATGAGGAGAAATCGCTTAGGTGCCTTTGCGAAGAAAAGGAAAACAAGTTGGCATGCTTACAGTATGAGGCGAGTAGGAGCTTGAATTATGAGAGTTATTTGGAGTAGGTAGTTTTTGTTCGGACTGAGCGTGTGTTCTTTATTCTAGGCTCTGAGGCTAGTGTTTTGTTTATTTCAGTTGCAAAAAAAGGCGGAAGACCTGGAGCGCCTTCGGAATGAATTTGACCGAACCAAGCATGAGTGTGATGAGTTGAACGCTCGGTCGGACACTTAGACTTTAGCGGAGGAGGGTGCTATGGGAAAAGTCTTCGCCCTTGAGGATCAAGTTTGCTTAGCTTATGACAATGATTTTGTTCAAACGGATGTGATTACGAAGCTCGAGTCCGAGCTTTCGAGGGTCAGGGATGAGATCGTTGATGCCCGGCTGAAGCCGTGATGAGCCGAACTAAGGCTGACCAGGAGATGGCGATCTATTTGAAGGATGCTATCAATACTCAAGTTGAGCTGCAAAAGGCCCTCGATCGTGAAGGCAGGATCAAGGAATATGCTCATTGCAAGTCTCGAAGAAAAACCCTCGAGGAGATCCATGCTAGGGGTTTTGTCCTCTCGGAAGAGTTGGCATGAGCGATGGCGGATGAACGTGATGCTCGGTTACTTCTGTCTGATACCGAAGGAAGCGAAGATGAGGCCGGCAAGCCGTAGCCCCCGGGGATTGGGGGAAGGCATAGATTTTTCCATCTGTATGTAGCATTTTCAAAGCATGTTTGTAGATGGAGATCACATATTTTTGTATATGTGTATATAAAGAAAACCTCGTGGATTTACTTCCTACGTATCCCTTTCTGTCTCAAATTTGGTCGAGTGAACTAGTCCTTTTAGTCGATAGGAATCCTTGTATTCGTGATATGGCCCTGAGGCTCATCGGGCTGGCCCGTAGGTTTTTATGTACTCGTCCGATGCGAGCGTTCCATTTAAGCTTGCATTTGAGCTCTTATGTTTTTATTTTTAGACATGTTTTAATCAACTATCTTAGGTTTAGTCTCCTAGTCGGGTTTTGACTCGAGCTCATTCGACCCTCAAGTTTTTGATCTATGTGGGTTGGCAACAATGATTCTTACGCCTTGGGTTGATGCGACCTTTTAATGTAAGCTGGAGTTTGAGCTCTTACGCTTTTGTTCTTAGGTATTTTTAGTTAACTATTTTGGGTTTGGTCTCCAAGTCGGGTTTTGACTCGAGCTCATTCGATCCTCAAGTGTTCGTATCTTAAGCTGGCGATAGTGGCTCTTACGCTTTGGGTCGGTGCGACCATTTATGTGGGCTGGCGACAATGGCTCTTACACCTTGGGTCGATGCGACCTTTTATGTAGGCTTTATTTTCCCCTCGATAAGGATTTTTTTAAAGTGTTTGCCTGACTCTTCGATAGTATAATAAAATACTTCGATTGTGAGTCGTTATGTGGCGATGATCGAGTACCTCCGGAGGTTTGGCTCGGAGGCTGAGTATCTCGAAGCCAGTGTTTAGGAGCTGACATGGTCGAAACTCTTTTGCCTATATTGAGGGTAGCCTGTTTAACCGGTTCTTTTTGAAGTAGATTCGAAGTAATTGAAGGCCTGTGATTTTGTAGCGATGGTCGGGCATCCCCGAGTTGCGTTAGTTTGGATGGTATAGCCTTATGACCGTAGTCATTTGTGCTTGGCCGAAGCCATTTTTGATCCCGGGTGAAGTAGTTTCAGCGTCTATATTGAGGGCATGCCTTTTAGGGGTCTTACAAGTTCGATATATAACCTTAACTTTAAGATAGGGTATATGCCTTTAGCAAGGTCTTACAAAATTTTCATGCCTTCGAGGTCTTACAGTTTTTAAATACTTGGTACAAGTATGGTTCATGCCTTACTCGAGGTCTTACAGATGTTGTCACTTGGTACAAATGATATTCATGCCTTGCTTGAGGTCCTACAGATATTATTATTGCTGCCTTATGTAGGTCTTACGAGACCGAGTCTACCCGCTCAGGGTCTTATGGCCTCGGGTTTTTTAATAAATGGTAATTGGCGACAGTCCCCGAGTCATCGCATGGTCTTTCGGCTTGGGAGCCATTGCGATGGAGATGATGATTTGACGGCAGTCCCCGAGCTTATCGAGGATTTCCTGGCTTGGGAGCCATTACTTGCAAACTTGGTGTTGCCTCATTGAGGGCTTATAATTTTGGCGACTCCGACCCTGAGGTCATGCAATTTTTGAGATTTTGATGTTAGTCCCCCGGTGTTCGGGGCATTTTCGACCTTGGAGATGTTTTGTGATTTTCATGCTGCCTCCTTGAGGGCTTATGAGTTTGGAGTCTCGACCTAGAGGTCGTTCATGCATTGAGTCATCGATGCTAGTCCCCGAGTGTTCAGAATGTTTTTGACAAAGGAGCCATTTTTAAAAAAATACCGAGTTTCTCTTGAGGCGTGATATGAATTGATGAAAAGTATTCTTCAATCACTTGGTACAAGTATACATGCCTTTGCTGTTAGGAGCCTGGTTGTTCTATGTGGGCACGGTTCGTTTGACCGGTTTGGTCCGGTACATTATTTTCCTATCGGAACCCTGTTTAGCATGTCCTAGCTTCTCTGAGAAGGTAACCTTCCGGGGGGATGCCCCCCAGTATTCCAGGTTGATTGCAAAAGAAGCCTTGAATACTTGTTGAGTTTCCTTTAAGTAGCATATAAGTGTTGCCTCGTTAAAAACTTTACCGGTAAAACCCTTTTTGGAATGAAAACCTGGTCGAAGGAAAAGAGTGCAATGCATGATTTTCAAACCTAAGGCCTTCGAGTTGGAGTGTTTTGGCCGTTTTGATCGATTACCTGCACTTAAGTCAGCGTAGAATGTAATTGAAAGAGAATAACGAAAGTCATACCTCAGTGTGGAGCGTGTCGGCAATGTTTCAACCGTTTGTCTTGAGGACGCAATATGGTCCTTCGCTTTGTTTAGTTTGTACTTAGCCGAGGACGTAGCTTGCTATCACTATTTTACTGTTTGATTATCCTTTGGCTCCTTCGAGGGTGGATGCACTGGTGTTGGTGCTACATCATGCACCATGAATATTTCCCTCGCCGCATGTTGTTCCCCATATAGTGTTTTAATCCCATCCTTTGTGGGGAATTTCATCATTTGGTGGAGGGTGGATGGTACTGCTCTCATGCAGTGTATCCACGGCGTCCCGAACAAGGCGTTGTACCTCATGTCTCCTTCAATGACATGGAATTTGACATTTTGGGTTACGCCGGCCATATTGACAGGGAAGATTATTTCTCCTTTCATTGTTTCACTCGCCATGTTGAATCCATTGACGACTCGAGTGGCGGGCACAATTTGGTCAAGAAGTTCGAGCTGCTCGATTGCCCCGATCTGATAATGTTGGCCGAGCTACCTGGATCTGCGAGTACATGTTTTATTTGAAATGTATTTACGAGGAAAGATATTACCAGTGCATCATTATGAGGTTGAGACAAGGCCTCAGTGTCCTTTTCACGAATGTGAGCACGTCTCGGGTATGTACCCCCGTGTTTGCTTTACTTTGGTGATGGATATTTTCGTCCTTCTCATCTCGGGTTCCTGTGGAGCATCGATACCTCCCACGATCAAGTGGATAACATGCTGCGGCTCATTCTTTTTGTTCTTTTTGGCCGCCTCTCTTTCCCAGAACTGGTTTTTGGCCCGATCACTTAAGAATTCTCGGAGGTGACCTTTACTGAGTAGTCTGGCTACTTTTTTCTCGGAGATGGTGGAAATCCTTGGTCCTACGGCTATGTATGTTGTGAAACTCACACATTAAGTTATGATTCCTTTGCAAAGGATCCGATTGCACAGGCCTTGGCCACATGGCGTCTCTGATTTTGCTGATGGCGAACACGATTTTGATACATCGACATTGAAGTTGTATTCTGACATGCGAGGTGCCTCTGCTAGACTTGTGTGCCTATCAGACTCGGCTCTGTTGGCGATTCCTTGAGGATTTTATCCTCAGTCCATCCTTCGATCGTTGCGGGTTACGTTGTGCCTCGGGGCGTTCCTCCTATCTTTGATGTATGGCTGGTACCTCTCTTTGTTTGGTTTTGGCTCTTTTGCCAGAAGCATGCTTGGATATACTGAGCCCGAGGGGGCCTACAACTGGTCGTCCTCGACCCTAATTTTTGACTGGTATCGGTTATAAACATCTGAACAAGTCACGGTTAGGTACTCGACTAGGTTCTGCTTTAGCTGTTTTGAAGCCACCGAGCTTCGTTCATTCAGACCTTGAGTGAAGGCCTGCACCACCGAGTCGTCAGAGACCGGTGGTAGTTCCATTCGTTCCATTTGGAAGCGAAATATGAAATCTCGCAGCATCTTATTGTCTCTCTGTTTAATCTTGAAGATGTCGAATTTTCTTGTTGCTACTTTGATGGCGCCAACATGAGCCTTGATGAAAGAATCCGCTAACATGGCAAATGAATCTATCGAGTTTGGGTTCAGGTTGTGATACTACATCATTGCCCCTTTAGAGAGTGTTTCCCCAAATTCTTTCAGCAGGACGGACTCGATCTCGTCATCCCTTAAGTCATTGCCTTTTACTACACAAGTGTAGGCGATGACGTGCTCGTTGGGGTCTAACGTTCCATTATATTTTGGGAGGTCGGGCATTCTGAATTTCTTTGGAATGGGTTTCGGGGCCGCTTCCTATGGGAACGGCTTCAGTACAAACTTCTTTGAGTCTATACCTTTCCAGACCGGGGGTGCCCCTAGAATTTGGTCGACCCTGGAGTTGTAAGTCTCGACCTTCTTATCATTGGCTTCTATAATTTTCTTGCCTGATTTGATCCTTCTGGTGAGGTCCTCAAGCATCTTTACGATGACGGGATCGAACATCGAACCATTATTGCTCGATCTCTCCGGTGCCTGTTTGGCTGGGGGAGCTGTCCTCGGTGCTACCGTGCTAGGAATTTTCTCGTGGCTTTGCAGCTGAGCAATAGCTAGCTGTTGTGCCTACAACATTTCAAAAATAACATACAGGCTAACCTCTCATTCTTCCCAGGCCGGGGTTTTCTGGGCTTCTTGTTGGTCGCCTTGGTGTATGCTCATATTAGTGAGGGAGATTATTTCGACGTGTTGAGAGTTATGCGAGACTTCGTTTACCTAAACTGACCCAGGTGTGTTCTCAAGGTTTCATGGTGGTTCACCAATACCTGTAACGGCTACACCATTCTCTCTATGGTTCTCAAGGTTATTGTTTACTGAATCAGATATTCCGTCCTGAAATCAAAGATCTTTGGACAAGAAAAAACGTGAAAGATAACTTGCATTGTGTAATGGAACCAGCAAGAAAATAATCACTATTATTTTTAGCCTCACGGTGGGCGCCAAACTGTTTACCGTGAAAATGGTAACAAAAATTAAATTTGATTATTGGAATCTAAAAATACGTGATCTATTTTTATGCCGATTTTTAAGCAGTTGATGCTATGTATATGAGACTTAGAAACGAAATAAGAGCTAAGGATAAGGTGATGGTCAAACCGATAGGTTAGCAATCAGGCATCGAACTTGTCGATTTGGGGGCCTCGAGGTCGATTACGGGGCTCGACAGTAAGCTATCGAAGGTAATCGAAGTATGACTAACAATTATAATAAAATCAAAGAAGGCTCTTTATGGCCAATGATAAGCAATAAATAATGAAAAATAATGAAGATAATAAATGAGAGCAATAATATCAAGAGAGTATCTAAGAGAATAGAGAGAATGTTGTTTTATATTTCTTATGGAGAAGCATAAGCAACAGACCCTTACAAAATGACAAGAACTCCCTTTATATAGGAGGAAAATCCCCACATAGTACAAAATACATCAATTACATAGATATATGGATGAGATGGCTGAATGACGCACTGATTTGGGTTCAGAGTAGCCTGCTAAACTATATCAGACCTAGCCTACGTGCCTTGGGAACTCCCCATTTCCACTACTACCGTGATCATTACTACCTTGGGGTCGAGTGTTGTTGACCCTCAAGGAAAGATATTCGGCTGCGGCCTCGAGCCTTCAAGGTGATCCCCCGACCTTGAGCCTTCAAGATGATCTTTGCCTTAATGTCGAGAAATTAAACCCTCTGATTTCACCGTATATAGTGTTTTCCAATATTAATTTGATCAGGTCAGGGAATCACCAATTGAATATTCGGGACTCGAATATTCTTAAGACAACTTTCAGGATCCGTTATGGTCATTATGAGTTCTTTATGATGTCTTTTGGGCTGGCCAACGCCCCAGCAACGTTCATGCATCTGATAAACTGTGGGTTCCATCCTTATCTCGACTCGTTTGTTATAGTATTCATTGTTGATATCCTGGTGTACTCTCGTATCCATGAGTAGCATGCCCAACATTTAAAGATTGTTTTGCAACGGTTGAGGGAGGAGAAGCTTTATGCCAAGTTCTTCAAGTGTAAATTTTGGCTCAGTTCAGTGGTGTTCTTGGGGTACGTGGTGTCCAGGAAGGGTATTTAGGTGGATCCGAAGAAGATAGAGGCAGTTCAGAGTTGGCCCATACCGTCCTCAACTACGGAGATTCAGAGCTTTCTTGGTTTGGCTGGTTATTATTGTCATTTCGTGCAGGCTTTCTCGTCTATTGCATCTCCCTTGAACAAATTTACCCAAAAGGGTGCTCCTTTAGGGTGGTTGGATGAGTGTGATGAGAGCTTTCAAAATTCAAGACTACCTTGATCATAGCTCCAGTTCCAGTTCTACCATCAACTTCTGGTTCTTATACAGTATATTGTGATGTTTCTCAGATCGGTATTGGGCGTGTTTTGATACAAGAGGGTAGAGTGATTTCTTATGTTTCATTCCAGTTGAAGCCTCATGAGAAGACCTATCATGTTCATGATTTGGAGTTTGTTGCCATTATTCATGCGTTGAAGATCTGGAGGCACTATCTCTATGGTGTGTCTTTGATGTGTCGTAGAATTTTGGCATTTCTGATACCAATTACATAGACTTTAGCTCGTCTTTCAATTCATTTGTAGTTAATTCTTATAAAGTTTTGGTTTTTTGTAGTGCATGAGACTTGAAGACCCAAAAACTTGGAAAATAAGTCAAAAAAAAAGTAGGAATGCTGCAAGTATGTGACCGCAAAAGTAATATGCAGATCACATAATCAACGCAAACTGAAGCAGCTATTTTGAAAAACTAAAGAGAAGAATTTGCGGTCCATATGTGGCCACATAACACTTCTGTGAACCACATAATGACCGCACAACTGAAATTGAAGAACCTGCGTCGCACTTCTGTGATGGAAAATGCGGTCGCATAACTGATATGCGGACCGCATGATGGAAATGCGGTGGAATCTAGGCTTGAATATCTAAAATTCTGCGATTCAATTGCCGACTATGCGGACTGCATACATGGTCTGCGACCATTATGCGGTCGCAGAAAGGCTCTCCATGGGCATTGTCCAATCTTGACCACGATTTTTAATCCACTATAAATGGATTTACTAGGGTTTTTGTGGGTCATTGAGTCTGAAAAAGGGACTACATTGAAGGCATTGAATACGTCATTATTTTGGAAGCTTTTTAAGAGAGAATCTTGCACTTTTGTGAGCTTTATGACTTTATTTATTACTTTGTTTTTGTATTCTAATATGAGTAGCTAGTTTTAAATACTAAGGTTGCGGACCCTAAATGGGTGTAATATTAATGGGTATTTAACATTGAATATATATATATATATATATATATATATATATATATATATATATATATATATATATATATATATATATATATATATATATATAT
>MU686322.1:29207-41775 GCA_026770625.1 Nicotiana glauca
ATATATATCTTGATATGAAAGTTTTGAGTTGCCTTGAATTCACTTGAGTGCTGAAACGATATTGAGTTGAACAGTTAATGTGTTGTGAGCGAGTGAGGATTTTTATAAATAATGCATATGCTTAACTTGTGATGTCTAGAACTTTCCCGGTTGGTTTCCTAATGCAACTCTTAGGTTAATGATTGGGTGCTGAAATGATCTTAGTTTCTCTGTATGACTACTATAGCTAGTTTTGACCAAATTGACCTCTCTGGTACATCAATTATCCTAGTTACCCACGTTGAGCCTTTAACCTTTTATTGGCAGCCACATTACAAACTTTATCGCTTTTGTGAAATAATTCCTTCTTTTGAACACATCCCTCCTTGAACGAGTAAGAATGATGCTAAAAGCCTAAGTTGAGTGTGTCGGTACAATGTGGAAATAGGTAAGGTTTACTACTGTGTGTAGAAGAAAAAACAACAACCTCCTCAAAGTTGTAGATAAAAAGAAACTCAAGCTCCAAAAAGAAAAGCAATTGTAAAAAAAAAAAAAGAAGAGAAAAGAGTGGAGTCTTGTTGAAACTGAAGAAATACTTTGAGGTGGTTCTATGTCGGTAACTCGAGGTCAATAAATGTTATGTAGTAAATAAGGAAAATATATGTAGAGTTCAAGGAGGGTATAACCACTACATTCCCAAATATTCATCCAACCCCTCCCGAAGCCTACATTAGAACCTGTGAAAAGTCCTCGGTAATCTACAGCCAATCATTCCTGAGATAGCATGTCACGCCCCAAGCCTAGGGGCGAGACTGACACTCAGTGTCTTACCTATCCTTGCGTATCACTTGCGACTAAGAGTCTCTGAACATGTAATGTTATACTTTGGCCATGGGCTACATTACAATATAATGTACGATGCAAAATATAAAAACTGAATAGAGACTAATGCTGATTAAATGTCAACATAAGGCTGGGCCGGCAAGGCCATCATAATTATTACAACTGACAAGCCAACAAAATATACATACAGGACCTACAGGCCCAACATACTGCACTAACTGATAGGATATGTCTACAAACCTCTACTGATAGATGTACTGTGATCGGAACAGGGTTCCGACCTACCCATATCCTATCTACATATATACACAAGATGCATACCAAAACTTCTAGGCCCGGCAACTCCGAAGGACGGGGAGCTTACCAATAAAGCTGAACTCGGGCAAATACCTACTGGGGAGGTCTACCCGTCTATCTGTCTGAACCTGCATGCATTAAATGCAGCGTCCCCAGAAAGGGTCGTCAGTACGAAATAATGTACCGAGTGTGTAAGGCAATATACTAAAGCTGAAACTGAACTGATAATATAATAACTGAAAGCAACTTGGGATCAAAGATAATATGAGGATATGCGCATCAGCTGATACTGACTCAACTCTATCAATATAATGAGTAAAATAGCTGTCCGGCCCTATAAGGCTCGGTATATATATATATATATATATATATATATATATATATATATATATATATATATATATCTGCTCTGCCGTAGTAGGCTCGCTCATAGCAGCTCGGCAGTACTAGGCTCTGTATCTCGACCAACAGGGCTCGCTCATAAGCACTCGATCACAGCAGGCTCGGTATATAACTTACCATCTGATCAGAGGTTGCCCAATAGGGGCCTGCCCATCGATTATAACTCGATGGTAATGAAAATACTTTAATATTGTATATATAAATTCTCTGCTCTCTTGACTGGAAGAAGAAAATACTCAACTAAATATGCAGTCCCGATAAAGAGAATATTGTAACTTACTAATGAATATAAACCGAATGACCAAATATGTAACTTCTCTAACAAAGATTAGTCTTGCAGGATACTTATTCTTCTTATAGTGTACGCAGTAGGTTAAACTTAGATTTTAAAGAACTTGGAATTTCTCAATTTTGCAAAGTGGAATCAACTAATAGCTTGAAATACACGTAATATGCGAAACTTGCAAAATATACGTAAATTCCAGAATATGAATTTTTCTTTATGCCTCGTTATCCAATTTGTGTAATGACGAGATCATGCAAAAATGAAGGAAGGGCTTAGCCTTAACATACCTGTTCTTGGAATTATTTGAACGAATCTGCTTATGCAAAATTTACACTGGATTTCCTTGAAATTGGAATGAACTTGGCTTAGTTTTGAAATTTTGGACGAATTTGTTTCTTGTTCAACGTTCTTGCTTTCAAAACCAAGAACAGATTTGTTGGCTAAGAGGTTGGACGAAAATGATTCTATTTCCAAGTTTTTGATTTCAAACCAAAGAATGAATTGAAGCTTGTTTGAAATGATTTTGCTTCTGCTTCAACACTTCTTTTGAGCTAGGTTAGTACATTATTCAAGACCCAAGTGCTGATCCTAATTGAAAATAAGATTCATACTAAAGTTATAGTTCATCTTAGGTGGCCACATGTAAAGGTGATTAGTGAGTCACCATTAAACTAAGGGGGGAGGTGGTGCTGCTACGTTTATTGGGGGTAACTTTGTTAATTTTTATCCACTTATTAGTTAACTGGGTAATATTTCGTTACCCGATAGTTAACCAATTACCCGTATAATTTAAAAATTACCACAAATTACTTAAAATTATATTTAATTTTAATATACTTTATATATTATACTACCATGATCATATGGTACCTTGCATGGTACTAGTTCATAATTATCGGGTATTATCGCTCGACCCGTATTTTATTCCAAATTGGCCACTTTCAACGAAACACATTTTCTCTAATTCGAGCATCATTTATCCTTCATGATACTTATTTATCGCTTGTTATAAATAGCGTAAATACATTAATGTCTAGATGATATATCACCCCCGAGTCTACGTCAATTAACTGAAGATGAAATTTTAACGTACGAAAAACATGAGATGTAACATCCTTCCCCCCTTAGAAGCATTCGTCCTCGAATGTCTATTCTAATACTTTGAAAAAAAAATTTCCGGAGCCTCTTTCGTACATTAGACTAAAACAACCCTGTACACAGCCTGAAAACTTACTATACATGCCACACATGGCCACTGTCTATAAATAGCAACATTTGGCTCCACACAACTGTCCATTACAAATTCTAAGAGTAAAAAAAATGAGAGCTTACCTGATGACCTACTGGCCTGAGAGTTTATACCCTTGAGTCATATCTTCAGTTTGAAATAGGTGGGGGTATTTAGACTTCATTTCTTCCTCTACTTCCCACGTCATTTCTTCCACCTTCTTACTTCTCCATAAAACCTTCACTGATGCTATCTCCTTATTTCATAGCTAGGATGGCAAACCGAAATTTCCTCGTATGACAAGTCCTCTGTAATCTGTGCATCATTTGTGGGCACCACTTGGGTATGATCGCCAATGCACTTTCGTAATATATATACGTGAAAAACCGGATGAACAAACTCCAATTCCGAGGGAAATTCTAACTCATAAGCTACTTGGCCCACTCTTCGAATGATCCTATAAGGCCCAATATATTGTGGGCTAAACTTGCCTTTCTTGTCAAACATCATCACACCTTTCATAGGTAAGACCTTTAAGAATACCCAATTGTTAACCCCGAACTCTAAATATCGTCATCGCACGTCAGAATATGACTTCTAACGACTCTGAGCTGTCAACAGTCGTTCTGGGATAAGCTTTACTTTTTCTATGACCTGTTGAACCGGGTCTGGCCCATGTAACCCAGATTCTCCAACATCAAACCACCCTATGGGAGATCTGCACCTGCACCCATACAAAGCCTCGTACGGAGCCATCTGGATACTGAAGTGGTAACTGTTATTATATGAAAACTCGATAAGAGGTAGATGTTCATCCCAACTTCTTTTAAAATCAAACACACATGCTCGCAACAAATCATCGAGCGTCTAAATCGTGCGCTCGATTTGTCCATCCGTTTGTGGATGAAAAGCTGTGCTGAGATTCACTTGAGTCCCTAGACCTTTCTGAAATGACATCTAAAAATGTGCCATAAATTGGGCCCCACAGTCAGATGTAATAGATATGGGTACTCCGTGTAGTCACACTATCATCTTAATATATAATTTTGCATAATCCTCTGTTGTATATGTAGATCTGACCGATAGGAAATGAGCTGATTTTGTGAGCCTGTCGACTATCACCCATATGGAATCAAACTTACGATGGGAACAAGGTAAATCTGCAATAAAGTCCATGTTTATCGCCTCCCATTTTCATGTCGGGATCTCTATAGTCTGTATTAGCCCTCCGGGCTTCTTGTGCTCTATTTTTACCTACTGTCAACTAGGGCATTGAGCGACATACTCAGCAATGTTCTTCTTCATATCGTTCCACCAATACACATCCTTAATGTCATGATACATCTTTGTCGACCCAGGGTGAATGGAATACCATGAATAATGTGCCTCTAACATCATCCTATCTTGTAGCCCTACTACATCTAGAACACACAAACGACCTATGTATCTGAGAACCACATCTCCTTTGAGTTCTAACAACAGCTTCTTCTATTGTGGAACCCGCTCTCTCAACTTGCCTAAATATGGATCCTCGCACTGCCTCTCCTTTACTTCAGCTATGAGAGATGATTTTGCAGTATTTTGTAGTGCCACTCCTTCATTGCCAGAGTCTACTAACCGAACCCCCAAACAAGCCAATTAATGAATCTCTCTTGTTAATTGTCTTTTCTCGGCCTCTACATGTGCTAAGCTACCAATAGATCAACGACTGAAGGCATCTGCTACAACATTAGCTTTTCCTGGATGGTAGAGAATGTTAATATTGTAATCTTTCAATAACTCAAGCCATCACCTTTGTCGAAAATTCAACTCTTTTTTCTTGAAGATATATTGTAGGCTTTTATGATCTGTGAACACCTCAACATGAACACCATATAAATAATGCCTCCGTATCTTAAGTGCATGGACAACCATAGCTAATTAAAGGTCATGGGTCGGATAATTCAGCTCATGCTTCTTTAATTGCCTTTAAGCATACACAATTACTTTCCCATGTTGCATCAGGACACATCCTAACCCGACACCTGAGGCATCACAATACATGGCATAACCACATGGACCTTATGGAAGTGCTAGAACTGGTGCTGAGATCAACTTGTCCTTAACCTCTTGGAAACTCTGCTCACAAGCCTCTATCCACTGAAACTTAGTCACTTTCTGCGTCAGCTTTGTTAATGGTGTTGAAAGAGAAGAAAAACCCTCTACGAACCTCTAGTAATATCCTGCTAAGCCTAGAAAGCTACGAATCTCTGTCGGAGTGGTAGGTCTAAGCCAGGATTTCAATGCCTCAATCTTCTGAGTGTCTACCTTTATACCTCCGTTGAATACAATGTGCCCCAAGAACGCTATGGACTTCAACTAGAACTCACACTTAGAAAACTTAGCATATAATTTATTACACGGAAGGATAGGAGTACTGCTCGCAGGTGATCCACATGCTCATCCTCTGAACATGAACAAACCAGAATATCATCAATAAAGACTATCACGAATAAATCCAAATATGGCCGAAATAAGCTATTCATCAAGTCCATAAATATGGAAGGTGCATTCGTCAACCCGAAAGACATGACAAGTAACTCGAAGTGGCTATATCGGTTCCTGAAGGCTGTCTTGGGAATGTCTTTCTCCCAAACTCTTACCTGGTGGTACCCTGACCTCAAATCTATTTTTGAAAAGCATCTAGCTCCCTCCAACTAATCAAACAATTCGGCTGCCCTTGGAAGTGGATATTTATTCTTAATAGTTACCTTGTTCAGTTGCCTATAATCAATAAACATCCTCAGCGAGCCGTCTTTCTTCCGTACAAATAGTCTAGTGAACCCCACGGTGAGGTACTGGGTCTAATGAAACCTTTCTCCGGTAAATCTTTTAACTACTCTTTAAACTCCTTCAATTCGGCAAGTGCCATTCTATACAGAGGGATGGATATTGGTTGCATTACCGGAAGCAAATCGATGCCAAAATCAATCTCTCGCTCTTGAGGAATACCTGGAAGTTCATCTAGAAATACATCTGTGTACTCCTTTACTACTGGAATAGGCTGAAGTGTAGGTATCTCAGCATCAACATCTTTAACTCGCACAATATGATAAATTTACCCTTTTGCTATCATTTTCCTCGCCTTCAGATAGGAAATAACCATGCCTCTGGGTGTCGCTGTATTACCAACCCATTCAAGGACTGGCTCAACCAGAAAATAAAATCTAGCTGTCTTTGCTCGACAATCAACTGTGGCATAACAAGATGCCAACCAGTACAAGCGCATGATAGCATCGAAATCCAACATCTCTAGTTCAACTAGGTCGGTTGAGGTTTGACGACCACAAACTAATAGAGTACAACCTCGGTAAATGCATCTAGCGATAATCGATTCTCTGACCGGTGTAGATACCGCAAAAGGATCAGTTAGTATTTCAGGCACTATACAAAATTTCCTCACGACAAATGGGATAATACATGATAAAGTAGATCCTGGGTCTATCAAGGCATAAACATGATGAGAACAAATGGTAGAAATACCTGTCACAATGTCTGGTAAGGACTCTTGGTCCTAACGACCTGCTAGCGCATATATACGATTTTGGTTACCACCTGAATTGGACCCTCTACCTCTGCTTCGACCTCTACCAGCCGAAGACTAAGACTCACGCCCTGAAGGATGCACGGACATAGTTGATCCTGTTGTTGAATTTGCTGGTTGCACCATACCCCCAGAATCTCAATTTTGGGGGATCTTGCATCATATGCCCTAGACGTCTACATGTATAACAAGCATCGGAACCGGTTAGGCATTGGCTCAAGTGTCCTCGATCGCAGATGGCACACCGCAGCAGAAACGGCCCTGTCTGTCTTGAACCTTATTATCGCTGCAAATTTGACGCTTGGGAGCTCTCACCTGGTCCTGAATGAGTATAGCGGTCATACCTGTAACCCTGTAGCTGAGGTGGTATAGGTCTAGGTGGACGTTCGAAGTACTAGGGCCTATAATTACCTTGAGACTGCTCCTAAGACATGGCAAATCTCATCCTCTTACGCTGCCCTGACTCAGTCCTCTCTGTACTATGTTGCCGATGCTTACCTCTCTCTATATTCTGGGAAAATGCATGAATACAAGAGATATCCATATTATCCTACAATGCAGCAGTGGCACACGCCGCGGTCAACTCTGGGGCCAACCCTGTTATAAACCTGTGGATTCTATCCCGCATAGTAGAAACTATAGATGGTGCATATCTGGCCAATGAGTCAAAATGGACACTATATTCTCAAACACTCATATTGCCCTTATTGAGTGCTAGAAACTGATCGAGTCGGGTCTATCGGATCTCTCGTGCTGGTAAAAGAAGGCATCTAAAAAATTCTCCCAAATAGTATGAGGTGCATCATGTCCCTTGGACCTTTCCCATCCTTCATACCAAAGGATGGATATATCTCGGAGTCGAAAAGCTGCTAACTCAACCGCCTCTTTCTCTATGGCATGCATAACCTGAAAGATCCTATGAAGCTGATCTATGAAATCCTGTGGGTCTTCCCTCTGGTCTGTCCCCGTGAACTTTGGGGGATTCAAAGCAATAAACTCTCAGACCCTTGAACTCCCATATCCCTCAGAAGGTCTTGCACTAGAGGATGCCTTAGCCTATTATTGGGTAGCTACCAACTGTGCCAACAAATGCACCACACTTCTCAAGTCTTGATCTGATGGAAGTGGAGGGGGAAATAGATGTGCGGTCTCCCTAGGAATCTCCTCAGGTGGTGGAGGAGTCGGTAATCGCTGGGTAGGGGTCTCTCATTGCGACTCCGATTGGGCCACATCTGCTGGGGGTACCTTACTAGTCCCCTCACCTACTGTTGTTTCTCTCCTTTGGCTAGCCGTATTCTTCCTATTTACCATCATCTGTGCATGCAAACATCAACACGTAAGTTTAACTCAAATTTTCTATAACTCAGTGCTACAACACGATTTAGATTTAAAAGAATGGTAACCAACTCCTAAATGTCATGTAGTCTCCTTCTTATATAATGTGGTGCACCACACATTTATAAATAAGACCTTAATAGACACGGCTTGTAGACTCCCTAGGACAAAACTGCTTTGATACCACTTTTGTCACGCTCCTAGCCCGGGGGCGAGACCGGCACTTAGTGCCTCATCTATCCTTGTGTACCACTTGCGACTAAGAGACTCTGAACATGTAATGTCATACTTTGGCTATGGGACACATTACAAGATAATGTGCGATTCAAGATATAAAACTAAATGGAGACTAACACTGACTAATGTCAACATAAAGCTGGGCCGGCAAAGCCATCATAATTACTACAACTGACAGGCCAACAAAATATACGTATAGGACCTAAAGCTCAACATACTGCACTAACCGACAAGATATGTCTACAAGCCTCTTTTGATAGATGTACTATGATCGAAACAGGGCCCCGACCTACCCATAACCTATCTACATATATACACAAAATATACACCACACTGGTAGACCCGGAAACTCCAAAATAAGGTGAGCTTACTGATAAAGCTGAACTCGGGCAATTCTTAGGTTAATGATTGGGTAATGAAATGATCTTAGGCTCTCTTTATGACAACTAGCTAGTTTTGACCAAATTGACCTCCCTGGTACATCAATTACCCTAGTTACCCTCGTTGAGCCTTTAACCATTTATTGGCAGCCACATTACAAACTTTTACCCCTTTTGTTAAATAATTCTTTGTTTTAAACCCATTCCTTGAACGAGTAAGAATGAAGCTAAAATCCTAATTTGGGGGTGTCGGTACAAAGTGGAAATAGGTAAGGTTTACTACTGTATGTAGAAAAAAAACAACAACCTCAAAGCTGTATATATAAAGAAACTCAAGCTCCAAAAAGAAAAGCAATTGTAAAAAAAAAAGAGAAGAGAAAAAGAGTGGAGTCTTGTCGAAACTGAAGAAATACTTTGAGGTGGTTCTATGTCGGTAACTCGAGGTCAATAAATACTATGTAGAAAATAAGCAAAATGAATGTAGAGTTCAAGGAGGGTATAGCCACTACATTTCCAAATATTCATCCAATCCGTCCCGAAGCCTACATTACAACCCGTGAAAAGTCCTTGTTGATCTACAGCCAATCATTCCTGAGATAGCATGTCACACCCCAAGTCTAGGGGCGAGACCGGCACTCAGTGCCTCACCTCTCCTTCCGTATCACTTGCGACTAAGAGTCTCTAAACATGTAATGTCATGCTTTGGCCATGGGCCACATTACAAGATAATGTGCGATGCAAAATATAAAAACTTAATAGAGACTAACACTGACTAAATGTCAACATAAGTCTGGGCCGGCAAGGCCGTCATAATTATTAGAACTGACAAGACAATAAAATATACATACAGGGCCTATAGGCCCAACATACTGCAGTAACTGACAAGATATGCATACAAACCTTTACTGATAGATATACTATGATCGGAACAGGGTCCCGACCTACCCATATACCAAAACTTCTAGACCCGGCAACTCCGAAAGACGGGGAGCTTACCGATAAAGCTGAACTCGGGCAGACACCTACTGGGGAGGTGTACCCGTCTATCTGTCTGAACCTGCACGCATGAAATGTAGCGCCCCCAGAAAGGGACGTTAGTACGATATATTGTATCGAGTATGTAAGGCAATATACTGAAGCTGAAACTGAACCGATAATATAATAACTGAAAGCAATTGGGGATCAAAGATAATCTGAGGATATGCTCATCAACTGATACTGACTCAACTCTCTCAATATAATGAGTAAAATAGCTGTCCGGCCTATAAGGCTCGATATATATACATATCTGCTCTGCTGTAGTAGGCTCTCTCATAGGCGCTCGGTGTACTAGGCTCTGTATCTCGACCAACTGGGCTCGCTCATAGGCGCTTGGCCACAGCAGGCTCGGTATATAACTTACCATCTGATCAAAAGCTGCCCAATAGGGGCCTGCCCATCGATTATAGCTCGATGGTAATAAAAATACTTTAATACTTTATATATAAATGCTCTGCTCTCTTGACTGGAAGAAGAAAATACTCAACAAAATATGCAGTCCCGATAAAGTGAATATTGTAACTAACTAATGAATATAAACCGAATGACCGAATATGTAACTTCTCTACAAAGATTAGTCTTGCAGGATACTCATTCTTCTTATACTGTACGCAGTAGGTTGAACTTAGATTTTAAAGAACTTGGAATTTCTCAATTTTGCAAAGTGGAATCAACTAGTAGCTTGAAATACACGTAATATGCGAAACTTGCAAAATATACGTAAATTCCAGAATATGAATTTTTCTTTATGCCTCGTTATCCAACTTGTGTAATGATGAGATCATGCAAAAATGAAGGAAGGGCTTAGCCTTAACATACCTGTTCCTGGAATTATTTGAACGAATCCGCTTCTGCGAAATTTACACTGAAATTCCTTGAAATTGGAACGAAGTTGGCTTGGTTTTGAAATTTTGAACGAATTTGTTTCCTGTTCAACGTTCTTGGTTTCAAAACCAAGAACAGATATGTTGGCTCAGAGGTTGGACGAAAATCATTCTGTTTCCAAGTTTTTGATTTCAAACCAAAGAATGAATTGAAGCTTGTTTTAAATGATTTTGCTTCTGCTTCAACACTTCTTTTGAGCTAGGTTAGTACATTATTCAAGACCCAAGTTCTGATCCTAACTGAAAATAAAATGCATACTAAAGTTATAGTTTATCTTAGGTGGCCCACATGTAGAGGTGGATAGTGAGTCACCTTAAACTAAAAACCGGTGGGGGGGGGAGAGGTGGGAGGATTCCACGTTTCTTGGGGGTGTGATTTAGTTAATTTTTATCCACTTATTAGTTAACTAGGTAATATTTCGTTACCCGGTAGTTAATCAATTACCCGCATAATTTAAAAATTATCACAAATTACTTAAAATTTAATTTATTTTTAAAATACTTTGTATATACTTTACATATTATACTACCGTGGTCATATGGTACCTTACATGGTACTAATTCATAATTATCGGGTATTAGCGCTCGACCCGTATTTTATTCCAAATTGGCCACTTTCAACGAAACTTGTTTTCTCTAATTCGTGCATCCTTTATCCTTTATGACACTTATTTATCGCTTGTTATAAATAGCATAAATACATTAACATCAAGATGATCTCACCCCCCGAGTCCACTTCAATTAACTGAAGACAAAATTTTAATGTACGAAAAATGCGAGATGTAACATAGCAGCAAGTTAAAATAAGGGCAAGCATATGGACTGATACTTGTAGAGTGTAGCTTTCGTTCAGAGTCAAGAGTGTTTTAATTGCATCCCCTGTACATATGTGTGAGTTGGGGATGTTCTATATTGTGAGCACGCATGAATTGCAATATTTAGCAGAAGTTAGGTTCTTGAAGTAGAATACAAGTGCACACTTAGTTGTGAGTAGCATTTTATCATTTTGGTTGAGGCTCGAAGTTCACAAGTTGATTAGTCGAATTATTAACTGATAATTGTCCTCCATGAAGGGTAAATAAAAGAAGTTTTATGCTTGTTAGCTGACAGTCAAAACCATCTATAGTCGCTACTATTTTGTGATATGTCGGAAATAGAAGTAGTATAGGATAGGATAATTTTGTTTTAGTTGCTTGAGGACAAGCAAGAGTTTAACTTGGGGTTGTTGATGTGCCGTAGAATTTCGACACTTTTGATACCAATTAGATAGACTTTAGCTCGTCTTTCAATGCATTTATAGTTAATTTTTATGAAGTATTAGTGTTTTGTAATGCATGAGACTTGAAGACCCAAAAATATGGAAAAGAAGTCAAAAAGCCACAAAAAAGTAGGAATGATGCAAGTAAGCGACTGCAGAAGTAATATGCGGATCGCATAATCACCACAAATTGAAGCAGAGTTTTTGACACTAAAGAGAAGAATGTGTGGTCCATTATGCGGTCGCATAACACTTATGCAAACCACATAATGACTACACAACTGAAATTGAAGAACCTGCGTAGCACTTCTGCGATGGAAAAAGCGGTCGCATAACTGATATGTAGACCACATAATGGAAATGCGGTGGAATCTGGGCTTGAAGATTTAAAATTTTGCGATGCAATTGTCAACTATGCGGACCACATACATGGTATGCGACCATTATGCAGTCGCAAAAGGGCTCTGTAGTGGCATTTTTGTTCAATCTTGACCACGATTTTTAGTTCACTATAAATAGATTTACTAGAGGTTTTGTGGGTCATTGAGTCTAAAAAAGGGACTACATTAAAGACATTAAATACACCATTATTTTGGAAGCTTTTTAAGAGAGAATCTTATACTTTTTTAAGCTTTATGACTTTATTTATTGCTTTGTTTTTGTATTCTAGTATGAGTAGCTAGTTTTAAATACTAAGGTTGTGGACCCTAAATGGGTGTAATATTAATGGGTATTTAACATCGAATATATATATATATATATATATATATATATATATATATATATATATATATATATATATATATATATATATATAT
>MU686322.1:43311-60753 GCA_026770625.1 Nicotiana glauca
TTATTTATTTCTTATACTTTATTTATTATTGGTAGTTGCAAACATTGACTTATCCCATTTTACTCTATCTTTACTTGGAAAAGTGGGTTTGGGTTTGGTAGAAGTGAATAGCAAGAACTCAAGGATTTAAACCTTGTTCAATAGAATCGCTTAGGAATAAGTGGGCTCTACTTGGCATAAATTGGTTATTCTTAGTTGCAACTCTTTTTATTTAGGAAAATTATAAAGAGAAATTACTACCCAACTATTGAAAAATATTGGGTTATCATTTAGAAATCCTTTGCATATCAAAGGACCTTCTATTAAACATATATCATATTAACACCGATAGCATTACATTTAATTGATGGGGACGCAACCTTGATTTCCTTAATTAAATTAATTACATTCTCACAATAAAATATTTATCTTGTTAAATCACAATTATCATTCTCTTGTTAAGATAAAGAAGTAGAATTACGACTTAAGTCAAGTTTCACAATATTGAAGTAACCTTTTCACACCTATTCCCTGTCGGATTTGACCTCAACCTGTTTGGGTTATTATATTTGACTCTGACTGCCTTACACTATTTATTTAAGTGTAATTTGAGTGTATCAAATTTTGGTGCCTTTTTCGTTCTTGGAGTTCGATTTCACAAACAATATGATAGCTCTAGAGGCACAGGGTGTTGAGACCTTAAAGGCTCCATCTTCCATTGTAGACATTGACATTCTTGTTGGAACCCATAATGGTCGTCTCTTGATGTTGACTTACTAATCTCATTGATATTTCGCACTTAGTCATGTTCATTCATTTCATATCATATCTGAGTCTCTATTGTTAATTGTTGATACATTATATCATCATGTTCGAGATAGTTTTATGACATTTGTGAGCCCGTGAGTGAGACTGGAGAGATTGATGACTGAGTGAGGCTGAGGGCCTGATTATGAGTGACATTTATGGGATCGAGATGCACGTCACAACGGTTATACTGATTTATGATATGCTTGGGCTGAAGGAGCCCCTCCGGAGTCTGGACACATCCTAGCAAGCGGGATTGATATTATTAAGGTATGGATCTTCTCTGGACATGGACCTTGTCTGAAGCATTATATATATCTGGAGATGGATCTTCTCCAAGGGCTGGATTGGCACTACTCGGTACTGGATGGCTGATGGTCAATGATGTATATTGTAAGGCCCCATAAACTTTTTCCTAAAACCCGAATTCTATGATGCACAAATAGGCATAGAGGATAATAATAATAATAATAATAGTAATTCTTCGCGATGGTTCAGACCTTTTGGATGAACAGCGCGCTTCAGAGTTAAAGGAAAATATTTTGCAGAAGTGTGCGTTTATGCGGCTCATTATGTGGCCATATAATCACTCCACAGGTCGCAGAATGGCCGTAGAGTGAGACAGTCTTTTGGGCCAAATTAAAGGTCAGTTTCACGGCCAATTATGCGACCGCATAACCATTTCGCGGGCTGCACTTTTATCACATAAGCGTCCTTGGACTTTTGCGAAGGGAGGTTCTGTGACGCATTATGTGACCGCAGAACAGGTCTACAGACAGCATAATGGTGGTACACCTAAGCAGAAAATTCAGGTCCCTGAGGGCCACTTTTCGCGGTCATTTCACAGCATATGTGATCGCAGATCCGTGTCGGGGCCCCAGGTTTCTACTTTTTAGACCCGATCCTATGTCGATATGTCTCATGCCATACTTTATTTTGAGCCTATTTTCTGGTACTCTTAGAGTGATAGAGGGAGTCTTAGAGGGAGAAAGTGTTCTTCATCAAAATTACTCCTCAATTCTTGTTTAAACCTAGAAGATTGTCAAGAGAGACACCTTGGTCTTCTTCCTAAGTGGTAAGATTCTATCATCAAAATTATTATTATCAAAATGCAACTAGAATGGGACACTAGAAAGTTAATTCATTGGGATAGCAGTGATTATCTTGCATGCATGTGTTACAAAAGAGTGAAAGGAGATTGTGAGATAAAAATGGTGAAGAATGAGGTATGGGATGAAGGAATCTTTCACAAAAAGGTCTTAAGAATATAATGCCCTAGTGTATTATAATGTGATCAAATGAGCTAGAATTTTGATCATCCTTCTAATTTTTTATTCAACTTGTTATACTCATAAAATACATTGAAGGTGCTAAGGGTTCCAGAATTATTGTAGGAATTAAGGAAAGCTCTATTGAGGTATGCATGGATAAAATCCCCTCTTCTTAGAATTGAACCCCATGGTGTCCATGCAATCGGTGTAAGTCCCAAATTGATCGTTATAGAAATTGCTATTCTAAATGTGCTTGGGTTGCAAAATATATGTGCAATATGTGTTTCAATGCTTTCATTATGTTATCTTGTCATTTGAGGATGTGTTAAAGGTATATAATATGTGCTAAAAATGCCTAGACCTCAAGTTGAGTTTGAATAAAGAATGTTATGCCAAAGTATGTGAAAATCTCTATATGCCTAAGACTTAAAATCGCTCACGTGTGTACCTAGTATCTTGAATTGAAAGGCTTGTTGTTGAGAATGATGATAATGCTTGAGATTTACTGAAGTGAGTATGAACTATGAATTACGGCCAAGGGCCAAGACATGATATAACAATTGTGGCCACTAGTGTCGATGAACTGAAAGACGTGAAAGAATATAAAATGAGATAACTGATAGAAAATGATAATGCCTTGGGCGAGATGGCCTAGCCGATTGGGCCATGATCGGACACCATGCCACACACATGGTGGTACTTATGTTGGAAATTGAAACTAGAAGTTGAGAATGAAATTGTCATTGTGGCTGATGTCTCAAATGAGATGACCTAGCCAATCGGATCGTGATCGGACTCTACGTAAGAATGTGGTGGTATGTTGGATAATGGTGTATGAACATTTAAGAAGTCTCAATCTAAAGCTATGAAAATTGCTTGAAAGCTTATGTGATCCTTAAATTGATGTTGTGGTGTTGTTTAAGGTTTCCATTGATTTCATGATTATTTCTTCTTGTATTATTGGTCTTCTAATGAGATGGTATTTAGTTATACATACTAGTACCATTCAATTGTACTAACATCCCTTTTGCCAGGGCACTGCATCTTAAATAGATGGAGGTGGTTCCATAGCAGGTAGTACTAATCAGCGTTAGTGGTACCTCCTCCCCTAGTAGTCTTGATTAGCCCCATTTCATTTCAGGGTCATACATCTTTTGATTCCTTATGCACTGTACTTAAGGTATAGTCAGGGCCTTGTTGCCGATACTTTTTTACTACTCTTTTGTAATTTATTTAGAGGCTCCATAGACACTATATGGGTTGTATATGGGTGTTGGAAAGGTCAAAGATTTATGTCATGTTTTAGACTCTTGTTTCACTCAATCATAAGTATGTGTATATTTTAGAACATTACTATGATGTAACTAATGAAACGATGTAGTAATGCCTATAGTTTAATAATTGAAAACATGCTTCCTTTTGATCATAAGTGAGGTAGGTAGAAAGTGTCTAATACGATTGCTCAATTGGGTTCACTCGGTTGAGCGTCGGTCCCTCTCCCCGAGGTTGGTGCATAACATATGTATTCTGGGACGGATCTTCCTTGCGTCATATGGGCCATATACTATACGGAAGGATTGAGCCTTTGAGAGTGTGAGCACATGAGGCTGTCAGAATGGTGCATCATGTACAGCATATGCATTGGCATGTAGAAGTAGAGGAGTTATATTCTTCATATCATTCAGATTTGATCTACTTTAGTGTTCTGAGCTATTTATTGAATTTGAAAGCATGCCTACGTTTCTGCACTTTTATTTCTATTTTGAACTGTGCTGGTTGAGTTCGTCACTACCTTTTAGTCTAAAGGTTGGATTTGTTACTTATTGAGTTGGTTGTACTCATGCTACACCCAGCACCTCGTATGCAGATCCAGGTGCTTCCAGTCATGGCGGCTGCTGATTGAGGAGTTAGGACCTCAGAGACTATCGAGGTAGCTGCATGGCGTTCGCATGCCTTAACTCTCCTTCCCTATCTTAATTTGTATTTCAGTTCCTATTCCTTAGACTTTGTAAGAGACTGTATTCTGGTATAGATACTCATGTAATCGCACTACTAAAAATAGCAAATTTGCGACCATCAAATCAGTTAGAAATCAGTTGGAAATCATGTTTTCCCGACTGAAAAGTGTCAATCGAAAAATACGTGGTCACAATATATTTGCGACAAAATGAGTCAAAATTTTATGACGGATTCAATCACAAATTAAATAATACGGGACATTTGAATTTAAGCAATTTCAAACTGAATCAGTCGCTAATTTTGTGACTGATTCAATCACTGACCAGAAATAAAAAACAAATATAAATTAAAAAATTTGACCGAATTCGTCAATAAGTTTAAAAATAAAATTAATTTTTAATTAATTATTCCGACCGAAACAGTTGTAAATATTGAATTATTAATTAATTAATAATTTTAGAAATTTTGCATTCGCGACGGATTCAATCGCAAATATTAATTATTAATTAAGGCAAAATGGCCTCCTAACCACTTAAGCTTACATCTGATTGCCAACTCGGTAAAAGAACTTATAACATTCCAATTTGAACTATCATGGCCCGGATTTCCCACCATCGGAGTCGTGATGGCGCCTACTCGTGATATCTAGGCAAGCCAACTTAATTACCTTCCCATTAATAAACAAACCTATCAACCATTTATAGCATCAACATAGGACATGAAATTTAATAATAATAACGGAAGTCTGATTTATAAATTTGAAACAAAATGCGGAATAATCAGTAACAGCTTCTACCCAAGATTTGGTGTCACATTACTCACGAACTGCTAAGAATTTACTAAATAAAAGGGTCTGAAAGAAATATATAAGTTGTTTGTCTCAAAAACTAGGAGGCAACAGTCTAAAAGAGAAAAATAAGGAAGAGACACCGGGCCTGCGGACGCCTGCAAGGCTACCTCGGTCTCGTGAAGATGAAAGCCTGCTCCCGAACTAATACTGTTGCTTCTCCTCAGAACCTGGACCTGTACAAAATGTACAGAAGTGTAGCATCAGCACAACTGATCCTATGTGCTGGTAAGTGTCTAGCCTAACCCCGACAAAGTAGTGACTAGGCTAGACTGGACACCACATAAGCCTAAGCAATTGTAAATATACAGTGGAAATCAAATACAAGGCAGTTAACAACATGGGAGGGGAAGCATGCTATGGGGAGATACAATATTAACAGTCACCCAGAGTAACAATCTAAAGCAGCTTAGATTCACCGTAAATAAGGAACCAATGCTCAATATAAACACATTTGTATCACTAACTGTTGCGGCGTGCAACCCGATCCACAATACCACTGTTGCGGCGTGCAACCCGATCCACAATACCACTGTTGCGGCGTGCAACCCGATCCACAATACCACTGTTGCGGCGTGCAACCCGATCCACAATACCACTGTTGCGGCGTGCAACCCGATCCACAATACCACTGTTGCGGCGTGCAACCCGATCCACAATACCACTGTTGCGGCGTGCAACCCGATCCACAATACCACTGTTGCGGCGTGCAACCCGGCCCACAATTTACCATTTGTTGCGGCGTGCAACCCGATCCACAATACCACTGTTGCGGCGTGCAACCCGATCCATCTCATTCAGCATTTATCAATGTTGCGGTGTGCAACCCGATCCTCATATATTCTTGTTGCGGCGTGCAACCCGATTCATGTCATTCAACAGTACGACTCCCCCAAACAAACAATCACAATTGAGGGGCATAAAAATAAGCAAATATTTGAAGAAATACCGGCAAGGGAAAGAAACCAACAAGTTCAACGAAACGTCCCGACAAGGGAATAATCAACAACACTTTCTCTTTCTTACTCTCTCTCTTATGTTATAACCCACTTTCCCATTTTGAGCCAACGCTCCAAAGAATCAAGTCATTTCATATACTTTCAATATTCGTATCACAACTCGAGCCAATGATCCTAGGAATCAAATGATCATATCATCGTTCACATGTTATTCACAACATATAGGAACCTTTCGGTAAGCATGGAAATTCATAACCAAGTCATGATAATCACATTATAAGGACTCACGGTCATGCTAGATATCAATGTATAGATACTCGTCACCATGCCTATACATTGTACTCGATCATTTAGAAATTAGCAACAAGACTCAACTCCTATTCCCTCAAGCCAGGGTTAAACCAAACACTTACCTCAAAGCCTTGAAATCCACTTAATCCTCAACTATCGCTTTACCTCGCGTATTTACCACCAAACCGCTCGAATCTAGTCACAAATCACTTGAATGTATTAACAAATGCTAGTTGAATCAATTCGAATGCATGAGAATGAATTTCCAAAGTTTTGCTAAACATTTCCAAAATGCCCCCGGGCCCACGTGGTCAAAACCCGAGGTTCGAACCAAAACCCGGTTACCCATTCCCCCACGAGTTCATATCTATAATTTTTTTTTGAAATCGGACCTCAAATTGAGGTCCAAATACCCAATTTTAAGAAAACCTAGGTTCTACCCAAAATCCCCATTTTCACCTATGAAAAACCTTGATTTTATGATGAAAACATGATAAATGATGTTAAAGATTGAAGAAATTAAGTGAAAATCAACTTACAAGTGAATTGGAGAAGGAAGAGTTTTTGAAAAATCGCCAATGGGTGTTTGGGTTTGAGAAATATGAAAAGTAAGGCTTAAAATCGTCTAAGTATGAAAATTGCAGGTTGCAGATGTGGGAAATGCAAACTGGGTTTCGCAATTGTGAACCCCGACCAAATATGGGAATTGTGAAGTCGAGTTCGCATTTGCGAACTCTGAAGGATACTGGAAAGTTCGCATTTGCGAAAAATAGGTCGCATTTGCGAAGGCTCACTATCGCATTTGCTGACGGTCGTTCGCATTTGCGAAGAATGGGCTTCTAGGCAGGCATTGCAATTGCGATAAATTTCTTCGCATTTGCGAAGATTGCTGCCCAGGTGAAAGATCACATTTGCAATGAGAAGCTCGCAATTGCGAGTTTGCATTTGCGAATGATGGCTTCGCAAATGCGAATCCTGAAGAACCGAAAGATACCAGATTTTTAAAAAATGAGAAATGCAATCCGATGCCTATCCAAAACTCACCCGTGCCCTCGGGGCTCCAAACCAAATATGCACACGGCCTCACAAATATCCTACGGACTTAATCGTGTGATCAAATCGCCAAAATAACATCATATACATAGAATCAAACACCAAAATCATCATTTTTCTTTATAACTTTCATAAACTTCAAACTTTAGATATTTAGGTCCGAAATACGTCAAATGACGTCCGATTTCGACCAAACTTTACTGAAAGCGCTTAACACATATTTAAGACTTGTACCAGGCATCGGAACCAAAATACAAGCCCGATACCATAGTCTTTTAATCAATTTTCATTTCCTTTTTCCTTAATAATTTCAAAAAAATAATTTCACAGAAAAATTCTTTTCTCGGGTTCTAGACCTCGAAATTCGACTCCGGGCACATGCCCGAGTCCCATATTTTTCTACGGACCTTCTGAGACTGTCCAATCTTGGGTCCAGGTCCGTTTACCCAAAATGTTGACCAAATTCAACTTTAATCATATTAATATCAAAATTCATCATTTTTCACACAGAGTTCATTTTTTAAGCCTTCCGGCTATATGCCTGAACTGCGCACGCAAGTCGAGGCAAGTAAAAGTGAGGTTTTTAAGGTCTCGGAAGCATGGAATGAATGAGGAAACAAGTGATTACCCTTTGGGTCGTCACATCCTCCACCTCTAAAACAACCGTTCGTCCTCGAACGGACAAAATAGAGAAGTACCTGAGTCGAAAAAGAGATGAGGATAACGGCTCCGCATATCAGACTCAGACTCCCAGGTCGATGCCTCAGGAGGCTGACCTCTCCACTGGACAAGCACTGAAGGAAAACTCTTCGACCTCAACTGTCGAACCTGCCGGTCTAGGATAGCTACCGGCTCCTCCTCGTAAGACAGATCCTTGTCCAGCTAGACAGTGCTGAAATCTAACACGTGGGCTGGATCGCCGTGATACCTCCGAAGCATGGACACATGAAACACTGGATGCACGGCTGACAAGCTAGGTGACAAGGCAAGTCTATAAGCAACCTCTCCCACACGATCTAGGATCTCAAATGGGCCAATGAATCTAGGGCTAAGCTTGCCCTTCTTCACAAATCTCATCACGCCCTTCATAGGCGACACTCGGAGCAAAACCCGCTCACCAACCATGAAAGCTACATCTCGAATCTTATGATCCGCATAACTCTTTTTCCACGACTGAGCCGAACGAAGCGTGTCCTGAATGATCTTGACCTTATCCAAGGCCTCCTGAACTAAATTTGTACCCAATAACCGAGCCTCTCCCGGCTCGAACTATCCGAATGGAGACCGACATCGCCTACCATACAACGCCTCATATGGAGCCATGTGAATGCTGGACTGGTAGCTGTTGTTGTAGGCGAACTCTACTAAAGGCAAAAATTGGTACCACGAGCCTCCAAAATCAATGACACAGGCTCGGACCATATCCTCCAATATTTGAATAGTCCTCTCGGATTGGCCGTCCGTCTTAGGATGGAATGCTATGCTCAACTGAACCTTGGTGCCCAACTCCTACTGAACTACTCTTCAGAAGCGCGAGGTAAGCTACATACGACAGTCCGAAATGATAGATGTCGGCACCCCATGAAGGCGAACAATATCTCGGATGTAGATCTCGACTGACCTCTCCGATGAATAAGTGGCTGCAATAGGAATAAAATGCGCTGATTTGGTCATCCTATCAACAATGACCCAAATAGCATCAAACTTCTTCCGAGTCATCGGAACTCCAGCGAAATCCATGGTAATCCTCTCCCACTTCCACTCGGGAAGATCAATCCTCTAGAACAAACCACCAGGCCTCTGATGCTCATACTTGACCTGCTGACAGTTCAAACACCTAGCCACATATGCAACAATATCTTTCTTCATCCTACGCCATCAATAATGCTGCCGCAAGTCCTGGTACATCTTCGTGGCGCCCGGGTGAATAGAATACCGAGAACTATGGGCCTCCGCTAAGATCAACTCTCGAATACCATCGACATTGGGCATACAAACTCGCCCCTGCAACGTCAAAACACCATCATCATCTAAAGTCACCTTCGTGGCACCTCCACGCCGCACCATGTCTCTCAGGACACATAACTGGGGATTATCAAACTGCCGATCACGGATACGCTCCAATAATGAAGAACGAGCGACCGTGCAAGCTAACACTCTGCTAGGCTCAGAAATGTCCAACCTCACAAATCGATTGGCCAAGGCCTGAATATCCAAAACAAGCGGTCTTTGGCTGACCGGAACATAAGCACGACTACCCATGCTGGCGGACTTCCTACTCAATGCATCGGCCACTACATTGGCTCTCCCCGGGTGGTACAAAATAGTAACATCATAATCCTTCAATAGCTCTAACCACCTCCGCTGCCTCAAGTTCAACTTCTTCTGCTTAAACAAGTATTGCAGACTCTTGTGATCAGTGTACACCTCACACGTCACACCATATAAGTAATGCCTCCAAATCTTAAAGGAATGAACAATGGCTGCCAACTCTAGATCATGGACTGGATAATTCTTCTCGTGGATCTTCAATTTCCTCGAAGCATAAGCAATGACTCTGCCATCCTGCATCAATACCGCACCACGCCCAATACGGGAAGCATCACAATAAACTGTATAGGGCCCTAAGCCTGTGGGCAAAACCAATATCGGTGTCGTAGTCAGAGCTGTCTTGAGCTTCTGAAAGCTCTCCTCACACTCGTCTAACCATCTGAATTGGGCACCCTTCTGGGTCAATCTGGTCATCGGGGCTGCTATGGATGAAAATCCCTCTACGAACCGGCGGTAATAACCTGCTAACCCCAAGAAACTCCGAATCTCAGTCGCTGAAGCTGGTTGGGGCCAATTCTTGACTGCCTCAATCTTCTTCGGGTCTACCTGAATACCCTCTCCTGATACGACATGACCCAAAAATGCAACTGAACTAAACCAGAACTCGCACTTTGAGAACTTAGAATATAACTGACCATCCTTCAGAGTCTGAAGAACCACTTTGAGGTGCTGCTCGTGCTCCTCCTGACTACGGGAGTACATTAGAATATCATCAATAAAAACTATCACGAACAAGTCCAAGTAAGGCCTAAACACTCAGTTCATTAACTCCATAAATGCTGCTGGGGCATTGGTCAACCCAAATGACATGACCAAACAATCATATTGCCCATGCCGAGTATGGAACGCTGTCTTAGGGACATCAGACGCCCTAATCCTCAGCTGATGGTAGCCAGATCTCAAATCTATCTTAGAAAACACCTTCGCACCCTGGAGATGGTCAAACAGATCATCAATCCTCGGCAGTGGATACTTGTTATTTATCGTCGCCTTGTTCAATTGCCCATAATCAATGCATATCCTCATCGGTCCATCCTTTTTATTCACAAATAACACCGGCGCACCCCAAGGAGAAATGCTAGGCCTGATAAAACCCTTCTCTAGCAAATCTTGCAACTGGTCTTTTAACTCCTTCAACTCTGGCGGGGCCATGCGATATGGCAGAATGGAAATAGGCTGGGTGCCCGGAGCCAGATCAATACAAAAATTAATATCCCTATTGGACGGTATATCCGGCAGGTTTGAAGGGAAAACCTTGGGGAACTCTCGAACAATAGGAAAAGAGTCAATAGAAGGAACCTCTGCGCTGGAGTCGCGAACATACGCTAGATAAGCTAAACACCCCTAATCGACCATGCGTCGAGCCTTAACATATGAAATAACACTGCAAGTGGCATGATCTGGGGTCCCTCTCCACTCTAGTCGGGGCAAATCTGGCAAAGCCAAGGTCACGGTCTTGGCATGACAATCCAAGATAGCATGATACGGGGACAACTAATCCATCCCTAATATAACATCGAAATCCACCATGTCTAAGAGCAATAAATCAGCACGGGTCTCAAGACCCTCAAACATTACCACACAGGAATGATGGACTCAGTCGACCACTATAGAATCACCTACCGGTGTAGATACATAAACAGGGATACCCAAAGCATCACTAGGCATAGCCAGGTAGGGTGCAAAATAAGACGACACATAGGAATATGTAGAACCAGGGTCAAATAGCAATGAAGCATCCCTATCACATATCAGAATAATACCTGTAATAACAGTATCTGAAGACTCAGCCTCTGGTCTGGCTGGCAAAGCATAACACCGGGGCCGGGGCCCCACCTCCCTGAACCATGTCTCTGGGATGATCGGCTACTGGCTGAACCCTACCTATGGAGGTCTGAGCTCCACCTCTATGACCTCTACCCCCGCCTCTAGCTAGCTGGTCGGCCTGTGGAGCCTCTGGTGCCTGAATCATAGCTCGAGAACCCTGTTGCTGCGACTAGGTACCCCTCAACCTCGGGCAAGCTCTCCTGAAGTGATCGTACTCACCACACTCATAGCACCCGCCTGAATGCTGCAGCCGAAGGGGATGAGACTGACCCTGTCGACCCGAATGACCACCTAAAAAGCTCTGAAGCGGTGGTGCACTGATAGGCTACTGATCAGAATAGTGCTGCTAAGAACCACCACCACCCGAAGTACCATGAGAGACCTAGAGTGCTGACTTAAAGGGCCTCGGTAGATGGCATCTACCATAAGAATCCCTACCTCCAGATGAGGTACCACTGAACCTACCAGAATGACGGGGCCTCTTATCTGATCCCTGACCACCTCCCCGTGCAAGAGCCATACCAACTCTATGGGCCGCGTTGGCTGCCTACTGAAAGGAAATCTCACTACCAGCTCCCATAGCCATCTAGAGACAGATTGGCTGAATCAATCCATCAATAAACCTCTGTACGCTCTCTCGCTATGTGGGGAGTATAACAATAGCATGGCATTCCAAATTAATGAACCAAGTCTCATACTGTGTGACTATCATAGAGCCCTGCTGGAGGCGCTCAAACTGCCTGCGAAGTGCCTCCCGCTGAGTGACCGGGAGAAACTTCCCCAAAAATAACTCTGCGAACTGATCCCATGTAAATGCTGGAGACCCTACTGGTATAGATAAACAATAGTCCCTCCACCAAGTCTTGGCGGATCCCGCAAGCCAAAAGGTGGCAAAGTCGACCCTATTGGTCTCCACAATACCCATAGTCCTAAGGATATCATGGCAGCTAAATAAGAAATCATGCGGATCCTCTGATGAAGCACCACTAAATGTGGTGGTGAAGAGCTTGGAGAACTTATCAAGTCTCCACAAAGCATCCGAAGACATAGCCGTTCCATCGCCAGTCTGGACTGCAATACCTGCTGTCACAGCTGGCTGAACCACTAGGACATGAGCCTGGGGAGCTACCTGCTCCAGAGTACGTGTAGCAGGAGTCTGAACCCCTCCCCCAGCCTGAGAAGTGGCTGGTGCTACTGGCTGCAAATCCGCTCCAGTGACACTCTCTATAAAGCCTGCCAATCTGACTAAAGCGTCCTAAAGATCTGGGGCGACCATTGTGAGCACATGATTTTTGCCCTAAGCAAATTATTCCTAGAAAATTCAAATAAAATAATTTTTCTAATTTTGTTAATATTTGTGGCATTTTTGTGTTAATTAGGTGCATAATAGTTCATATTAAAAAAATACAAAATATACATATGCATTAGGATTATTAGTTTTACAATTAATTCATTCTTTAAACAAATTAATGGAAAATCAAAAATAGCATTTTTAGTGTTTTATTGAAATAGATATTAAATAAATTTTTGAAAAAATAATTAGTTTAACAATTTAATAAAATAAATAGAAAAATACAAAAAGAAAAGAAAATACAAAATACAATACAAAAATTCAAAACAATAATATTTGGGCTAAAAATCGGAATAATTAATAGCCCAAAAACAAAATTTGTACAGGCCCAAGAGATAGTTTACCCGGTCTGCCCGGTTCTATATCAAAACGACATCATTTTGTAACATCAATCTGGGCCGTTCATTCAATTGATCCAACGGTCATGTAACGAAGGCCACATATTGAATAAATGATGACTTATGATAATAATAATCCAGGCCGTTCATTAGTTTGATCTAATGGCCAAGATTGAGTCTTCATTTAAACCATACGGTGCCATTTTGAGTCCAAAAGGATCTCAACCGTTGCTTCTCCTAATCCGACGGCCAGGGATCATTAGTAACCTTTTAATATATCGAGAAACGTTACACATCTTAATTCATTTTTATCATTCTTCTTCTCCATTAACCATAGCCGCCCTTAGTTCTCTCCCAAATCCCCGCCGGAACCCTACCGGCGGGAGACGCCATTGATGCTAATCATCTCGCCCTTAACACCATAGGAACATCACAACCTCCTCTTCCCACCCCTCTATTTCTTTTTCCTCGAATAAGTGCCCATCTTCTCAAATATTTAATTTAGTCTCGCCGGAACCCTACCGCCGGCGAACATCACCTATGCCAATAGCCACCAAAATAACACCCCAGCCTCCTCATGAGACCCTCTTCCCATTTTCCTTTATGGTTTCCTTCGAATCTTGCCAGAAAGCTTCAAATATCAATTTTAAAGTTTTCCGACCAAGATTCAAGGCATGCCAAAAATTTCTAAAATAACACCATGAACTCCTCTTCTCATCTTCTATCCTAATCCATCAACCTTTTCCTTCGAATCTTCTTCAAACTCGTCAAAATTCAAAGTTTGAGTTTTTTGGTCAAGGATTCAAGTTAAAATCTTTATGATTTTTCACTATAATATCCTTAACTACGTGTTTTTTTATGAAAACACATGGTTGGGGATGTTATTGGTCAAGAATCTCAAAAGATTTTATAAAAATGGCTGGCTAGAGTTTTCATTACATCAGTGAGTTCATGTCTTAACTCTTTTCTTTTCTTTATGTCTTCTTCATTTCTTTTATTGTTAGTTCTTTTATTAGATTGTGTTAATTGAGAATTTTAGTTTAAATCCAGTTGATTTTCATTATGTGGTTAATACATCAATAGATTTTGGTTAAGTCTAAAAATAAATTCAGATAGCTCTTCATATTCTGATTAGTTTAATATGGATGTAATTAATTCAATAGTTTTGGTATCTTTTTCTCTGTTGGTGATGTTTAGTTGTGCTTGAATTTCCCTTTGTTTGATTTTAATTAAAGATTAGTGTTGTTAGTTTCTTTCAAATTTTCAGTGTTTGATTCCATTAGTCTAATTTGACATAATTAGGTTTTCTTCATTCTTATTTCAAATTTTCAGTTTTTAATTGTCTTTCAAAATTGATTTCCTTAAAGTGTTGGTAGTAACTTTGTGGCATCTTTCAATTTTATTTTGATGTCTTGTTGGATTTTGTTTGAATAATTTGATTAGTAGGTTAATTGTTCATTCGTTATTAATGTAGTGTTTAAGATAGGATTGCTTGGATATAGCTAAATAAATCAATACAGGATAATAATTTCAGGGGATCAAGGGAAGGTCTAACAATAATTTTGAGGAGTAACAGGGGTAATTTGGGTATAGGAAAATGGCAGGATCATTCAAAATAGTAAATATTAAAAGGAAAGTAGGGGTATAACAGGGATTTCAAGGAAATAGAACCTTCTAGAGTCGGCTATAGTATATATCTTAAGTAAATAATTGCACTTACTTGTGCAACAAGTTAGAAATTAGAGGTTTAAAATAGAAATAACATAGGGACTAATATGTAAAATAAAAATTTGAAATTCCCTCCCATTTGTGCCTATAAATAGGCAGTAATTCTGCATAATTCAGAAGTTTTGGAAAACCCTAAAAAAAATTCCCAAAAAATATCTACATAGTTCCAGATCTGAAATTAGTATTTCAGATATCAATCTCTTCTTCCAGATCTGAAATTGCTTCCAAAAAATCCAAAAACAACTAAAAATCAATAGAAAATCCAAAATAGCTACTGATCCATCGAAATCTTCAGCTTAATTTCAAATTTAGTTGATTTTGAATAAGTTTGGATCCAATTGAACTTGATTCAGATTGAATTTTGTTTTGCTGAAAGTTTCAAAGTTTTTCTGGGCTGTTTGAATTCAATCTGGAATTGTTGTTGATTCATTTCTGGTTCAAAGCTGTGTCATTTGCTGTGTACTACTGCTGCTGATCCTTTCTCTTTCTTTCCTTAATTCCAGGTACATTTTGTCTCTAGTGATGTGAAGTTTCAATCAATATATTTGAACCTTTGTGAAATCAATCTGATGAGGCATTTTTGCCATAAGAGTCTGTTGTTACTTTCGTTTGCTATTTGTAATTTGTAGTGGTAGTTTCATTTAAATAGATCTGCATGAATATTGAACAGGACTGCTCAAATTCACCTTGTAATTGTATAGGACTGACGAATTGTTATTTCTTAGGTTTGTTCGAGCTTTTCAGTAAACGAGCAATTTCATGCTAGGAAAATAGAATAGCACATGTTAACACAGTTAATTTCTATTAATAGTTACATATATCTGCTAATTAGTTGCAGTATTGTTGTTAGAAACTGTTTAGGACTGTGTTAATTTCAGTAGCAAAAATGCCATGCTCAATGTTAGCAGGTTGTAGTTTTTTTTTTTTTTGCGTCATCATGTTCAAATTGTTTCCAGTAGATAATGTAGCAGGGATATGTGTGGTAGTCTCATTTTCAAAAGTCAAAGAGAATAATCAGATTAGGCATCTGACTTTGAAAGCATTACCTCAAGCTGGAATTTCAAATTCCTGTGAGTGCATGGTATAAAATTAGCTATAGTATTGATCATGCTCTCGCTAATAGAAAATTATGCATTCATAAGTTATGTCTCCTTGTTAGTTTTATTTGGATGAGAACTGAAATTTTACTGTTAAACACCTGGGTCCGTGATAATTGGGTTGTAACAAAATAAGCCCATTGCTTGTTCAATTGCTTGATCAGCCAGTTCAATCCTTGGGCTAGAAGAGATCTGTGGATGGACTTCACTGAAGCCCAATGGCTGACCACCAACACTTACAGGCCTGGACCAACGATTCAAGGCCCAAAACTTCTATAAATCAACAACTCTTTTTTGTTAAAAATTATATTATGAGTATAGGGAATTAATTGACAAATATAAAATTGGATTTCGAATTAGGTAGCGGGTTCAAGCTAAAAGAATCTTCCCTTTTGTTTGAGTTCGGACTTGAATTGGGAGTTCGAATTTATATTTATGGATTAATTGATCTTTAGAGACAAAACAAAACTAGGAAACTTAGATACTTTAACTTAGCCTTAATAAAATAAAAAATGGGACGAGCCTCGCCAAATCAAATACAAAATTGTGGGGCCCTCATTAATTACTTACTAAAATACTTAGTATTCGAGATAGGCCTTTAGCGAATTTCATGGCCTTCCCAAAAGATAACAATACGTTAGCCTCTTTAGGCGCGATTTTTAATAATCTTACTTTCCTAATACGGATGTGCATTTCATGCAACCCAAATCCAAATCCGATAACGTCAAATAAGAATGTGTCAAGGATCCGGGTGCATTTCATGTAAATATGTGCTTAAACGACGTTCACTTTTTAAATAAAATAATTGGTAAAAGCGGTAATTAATTTTAAAATTGCACAAGTAAGGTAACATGTACAAAAAAATTAATTTTTAGCCAAATATAACAGTTGAGCGACCGTGCTAGAACCACGGAACTCGGGAATGCCTAACACCTTCTCCCGGGTTAACAGAATTCCTTACCCGAATTTTTGGTTTGCAACTGTTAAACAGAGTCAAACCCTTCCTCGATTCGGGATTCCAACCGATGATTTGGGACACCATAAATCTCCCAAGTGGTGACTCTGAATCTTAAATAAAAACGAATCCCGTTCTGATTGTCCTTAAATTGGAAAAACTCCTTTCTTACTATATCCCTTCCCAGGGTGTAGTAAAAGCTGATAAAGCTTTTCTTCGGAAAAAGGAGGTGTGACAGCTCTGGCGACTCTGCTGGGGAAGATAACCCAGAACTTCGGTTCAGGGTTCAAGAATTCGAGCTCAGTTAAATTGTTGTATTTGGCTTTATTTGGTTTTGATACATGTTCCATGCTAAATGTTTACCGCTTTAATATTTGTTGAACTGTATATAAATTGTCGCGAATCCCTCCCTCTTTCTGAGTCTTCTACATCATAGAGAAGGGTGCACTTCGTGCAGCTTCTCTTCTGTTAAAGTCTTTTTTCCAAATTTAGAACGAGGTTTGGATAAGTTGCAAAGCCGGGCGAGCTTCTGTATCCCCGGTAAGCTGTCTCCCCATCAGCTCGAGTTATCCACTCGGGTAAGCCAGGTCTAGACCAATAAACCTAGGATTTAAACCTAGATGAACAATAAAATCATGCCGAACACCTA
>MU686324.1:0-20801 GCA_026770625.1 Nicotiana glauca
CAATTAGGGACAATACTGAACATATAAGTTCCTAACACCAGCTCACAAAATCAGCACCTTGGTGCTCAAGCCATAGGCAAAGATCCGGCATCAAGTCCTCTAGACTAGCCCAATATCAAACTAACAGGATCACATCTCGCCCCTCGATCGGGGAATCACAAGCCATCAAGACACTTACAATACTAAGCGTTCACGTGCGCATACAGACGTGTGGAAAGAATTTCAAGAGTTATATCTCAAGCTGAATCAAGTATGCACGATCAGAATTCCAAGAAAGTGAAGTTTTCCTAAAGGTTCTGCAGCCTCTCGAGGATAAATATAGACGTCTCCGTACCGATCCGCGAGACTCTACTAAACCTGCTCATGACTCGTGAGACCTAGTAACCTAGGCTCTGATACAAACTTGTCACGACCCAAAATCCGAACCCGATCATGATGGCGCCTCTCGTGAAGACAAGGCCAGTCAACAGATTAACAATACCTCTTTTAACAGTTACTTAACACGAATGAGTCAAACCATAGTGTACATTGTCATAAATACGAAAGGAAATGATAAAACAGGGAACCAGCCCAACTCAGCCGGAAATCGGGGTGTCACAAGTCACGAGCATCTAAAGAATATAAACACTATTATAAGACCAGTAATATACATAATGGAATTTAGAATCAAAGGAAGAGATACGGTGCCGCGAACGCTGACGGTCACCTTGCTCAGCTACGATGGCAAAATCTCCAATCAGCTCAAAACCCGCTACCGGGTGAACAATTACCTGCATCTGCACACGAGGTGCAGGGAGTAAAGTGAGTACTCCAACTCAGTGAGTAATAAAAATAAATAATGACTGAAAGCATGAAATCTCATAAAGGCACAAATAACGCTATCTCAAGCAGTAAAATCAGTTACGCAATAAAACAGTGAAGTAACAGATGATTCTCTTTTAAAAATAGTGAAGACACTTAATTTCAACAAGTAAGGAATAATCAGAAACTTTCCCCTCGGGCTCAATATCAAATTTTCAATACAGTATCAGCCCCACGGGATCACTCCCAACTCACCAACACACAACATCAGCCTCTCGGTCTCACTCCCAACTCACAAAATAGAACATCAACCTCTTGGGCTCACTCCTAACTCACAAAACATAACATCGGCCTCTCGGGCCCACTCCCAACTCACCTGGGTACCCTGCGCTCACTAGAGGTGTGTACAGACTCCGGAGGGGCTCCTACAGCCCAAGCGCTATATCATAAGGCCTTAAAGCCTTCACACATCACACTCGAGGCCTGAAATCCTCCTCAATAACACTCGAGGCTTGGAAGCCTCCTCACATAACACTCGAGGCATGGAAGCCTCCTCACATCACTCAACATATCCTCACATATGGCCCTCGGTCTCAATCAGTCCAGAAATAATCAGAAGCCCCTAGGGCATCAGTAAAACAATGGTGCTCAGCTCAAACAACATTAAAAATATCATTTAAATCTCAAGTTGAGTATAAATGTAGCTGAGTTCATAAAACAGTATAATTCAGTTGGACTGAGTTCAAATAATATTTCAATTAGTGAGGAAAAACAAAGATGGAAATTTACAAAGGATTTCAAATAGTCGGCACGAAGCCCAAGTATGGCAATAAGCCCAAATCATAGTGAAAAACATCAAGTCTTTATCAAATATGCGGTAAAATATCAACCGGGATGGACCACGTCACAATCTGCAATAGTAAATGACTCCGCGCTCGTCATACAACACGTGTTTCATCTCAACATAGCACTACGTTGTGCAACTCCGTGGTTTCAAACCCTCAGGACATCATTTAAAATCATTACTCACCTCAAGATAGCCAAAAGTCTACTCTGCGATGCCCTTTCCTTTCGAATCGACATCCTCGCGCGTCGAATCTGGCCAGATCCACAACGAATACATTACAATAGGCTAAGGGAATATAACCCAATCGAAAAGACCCGAAAAATATCTAAAATCACGAAATTTGCAAAAACCCGAGCCCCGAGCCCACATCTCGAAATCCAAAATTTTTTTACATCAATACGATCCTTATCTCTCCACGAGTCCTTACATACCAAATTCACAAAAATCGGAGTCCATTTGACCCCTCAAATCACTAGTTTAAACTCTTTTAAATTTCAAGCCCTAACCTCCATTTTTAACCTTAATTCCCCTGGATTTTCAGTGTCAATCCATGTTTTTACACCATAATAACATAATCTAAGACCAAGAATCCATACCTGATGAAAACTCTCGAAACCCTCTTCAAAATCGCCCAAAAATCGCCCAAGTCCAAAGCCCCAAATGTTTTTCTCCTTCAAAATTCGTGAAGGGGACTTAATATTGTTCTGCCCAGTCGTTTCCACTTATGCGGTCCATGCACCGCACCTGCGGCTTCTGCTTTTTCGGTCAAAACACCACTTATGCGGTTCAACTTAAAAATCCCAGGGTCGCTTATGCGGCCCAAAACCGCGTCTGCGGTGACCGCTTATGCGGAACCAAGTCCGCTTCTACGAAATTTCCCAGGCCTTTAAGGCCCGCTTCTGCGATCAACATGCCGCATCTACGGAACCGCTTATGCGGTCCTTTTTCCGCAGATGCGGAAATGACAGAACTAGCAAAACTTCAAACCTGTAACAAACTCCAAATCATCCGTTTAACCACCCGAAATCACCCCGAGGCCCCCGGGACCTCAACCAAAAGCACAGATATCATCTATTACTTTATTCAAACTTGCTCGAATCATCAAATCACCATCGTTAACATCAAAATCATCAAATTTCACCAAATCAAAGCCTGAGTTCTTCAAGAACTTCAGAAATGCACTTTCGATTAAAAACCCGACCAAACGATGTCTGAATGACCTGAAAATTTGCACACATATCCAAAATCACCCAACGAAGCTACAACAACTCTCGAAATTCCATTCCGACCCTCGAATCAAAATCTCACCTATCAACCAAAATTTGCCAAAATTCCAACTTCGCCAATTCAAGACTAATTCTGCTCCGGGCCTCCAAAATCAATTCCGATCGTAATCCCAAGTCATAAATCACCTCCCTGAGCTAACCGAACTATCAGAATTCACATCCGAGCCCTCTAACTCATAAGTCAACATTCGGTTGACTTTTCCAACTTAGGCCTTTTTAAAAGAGACTAAGTGTCTCATTTCTTATCAAAACCATTGCAAATCAACCTGATAACCCTGATACGGATAATGAGGCACAAGGAAGCTGAAAATGGGGAAAACAGGGCGGTAATACCTGAGACAACGGGTCGGGTCGTCACATTCTATGACTTGCCATGATCAAAGTCATGTATGATCGTGAGCAAAAGAAGTGAAAACCCGTCCCATTGAATTTGCTCCATTCTCATTCCCTTAAGAGAATGTGATAGCAGTATGTGACATGTCTGAAAGAAGACAAAATTATTACTATGAATGTATCAATAAATGTGGACGTGGCAATAGACGAAATTATAATCGTCATCATTGTGATAATGAGAATAATAAGGATTCACAAAATAATCCTTCACTCTATGAAAGTAATATTTGTCATCGATTTGACATGAGATTTTATAAAGCACATATAGATGATTATGGTCCATTCAGGATATGAATGTGACAACATCTAATTTAAGAATACATATTCATTTTTTGAAGAATATGAGCGTGCTAGTGTTATATACCAGATTCGCCTCTAGAAGGAGGTTTGAGAGGAAATAAGAAAATAATTTCATTATTATGGCATAAATGGTCATTGGTCACGTACTTATTGTACGCCAAAATATGTTGGCATTGTGATTATTAAAAGACAGCAGTAATGCAAGAAATAGAACTTGCATATAATTTTGACCATAACCATAATGGTATAACTTTCTCTTGAAAAGAGATATTCACCGTATTGATGTTGAAGAATATGTGGTAGTACCAAATTAATTGAGAGCTCTAGAAGATCCAATTATTACTATTTTGGAGAAATAAAATTGTTGTAGTAAGCCTCAGCGAAACTTATTTAGTTTCTAAAGTATTCGCGAAAGTGGTTGGTTATATTGAGACTATAAATGAAGGAAAGATTTAATATCTTCTATTACTACAACTTATAGCGGGGTAATATGTATGTAAAAAGTTACCCGCTTTTCTCTAGTTTGTACTACACAAATAAATGAATACCACAATAATGTGGATATTTATTAATATAAAAACCCATATCATAATAAAGTTGGAGTTTATTGATAATTGCACACGTCATAGTATAAATCTAAACTTTATCAATATTGATAATTTATCCAGTTGGCATAACTAGTTTAGCCAAATTAATTAACATATGATGTGCAAAAATAAAAGAGAATTCACATAGGTAATATTAAAGAACTAGAAAGTTCTTTACGAATTCTCTTATAATGCTTGTTCTCGTTAATTAATTGACCAACTAAAATTGGTATTGAATCCCATGAATGCTGGAAATATCAAAGGTGAATATTGGCACATTCACCTGCCATATATACCACATAAGATGCATCTATGAGATTGTTACATGGGAAACTATTACTGACCCGCAACCTGGTGTTTGCGAGGTAACTTGCTCAATAATTTAATATAGAGCATAATTTCTAGATTTTTTATTCAAGATAGTTCTTGTTGATAAGTTGGTTTACATCACAGTTGATTTAGAAAAATAAGTTATTGAGTGCCTCCACTTAATAGCTAAACTATTGCTTATGAGAACAAAGTCATATATATCCGTTTGATATACATTACATACGAAAGTATATTATTTTCTCCCCTCACAAGTGGTTCAGGCTCAGAAACCAAATAATTCTATCTTATTATTATTCATGTGCGGGTATATTTTAATTAACACCATATTGCACAAAGATAGATTTTTAAAATTGAGGAAGCAAGTTAGTTTTTCTAACACGAGGGGGAGACAAGATAAAAAGTTGAGAAAACGTTACGTGTAATAAATTATCATGTGTACATCTAGATCCTAGAATAAAATAATGGTGTCCCTTCCCATGACAATCTTACACAATGCCACACAAGCAGAGCCTGGCACCTGTAGGGGCTATCGTCATTCTGGAAGTCAGCCCAGAAGTGACTTATCTTTTCGACCCTTGGTATAACCTGCTTTCTACCTGCTTGTCTCATAACCCGAAGAGGTACGTATGGGTACGTTCTTCTTAAGCCGATTAGTATTAGGAAAAGTGCATCCCTCGATCGGACGATGAACTCCTCGGTTGGGAACCACTCGAACATCCATTGTACTTGGTCCTCAGTCAAATTTTTGAAGAGGTCGACCCATTCTCTAGCATTCTCCGGTTAGGCGAACATGTTGGGCATGTAATTCATTCGCTTTGGATGATGAAAAGAGATATGATCATCCCAGTCCCTTCGATGGATTTCCTATCAGTACTCACCATTTTGGAGATGTTCCACGAGCCATAGTTGAAGTAGGAGATTACAACCCTCAAAGTTTTTGGCTCCTTGTTGACACCTTTCCAGGGCTCGGTATATTTCTGCGATGATCATTGGTACATGACTGAATGGTTGTCCGTCAATTCCTTCCATTAGAGTTTAGGTGACCATAGCTAGCCTGGTATGGATCATTGCTTTCTTCGTTGGAAATACTATCATCCCCAAGAAACAAAACATGAAGACAAATACCCTTCAGTTAATATGCCCCAATGATGTAAGGGAGAAATCATCAGGATAAGTACGGTAAGATTTGATGTGACCGTACCTCTCGTACAAGTAGTCAAAGGGAATGTACGACTCTTTCAAACATGTCAAGTCTAGATTTTTCTTTAGACACATCATTTTTATAAAACCTCTATCTTTTTGATTTTTCGGCATTAATAAATCTAGAGTTTTCCATGGTATACCAGCCAATCCTCCTATTTCCTCGAGTAATGGTGTCATCTCAATGTCTCTGAACCGGAACATAGACCTATCACAATCCCAGAATAGAGTAGCAGCTTCTATGATTTTGTTGTTGGGTTGAACTTCCAAGAGAGAGGATAGGTTCCCCAAATACTTCCGGATGAGAGTCTGATCACTGGAGTGAAGATCCTTCCACCAGCTTAGCAGTTTAGGGTGGATGTTTGTGACAATGCTGAATCTGGAAACTTCGTGCCTCATGTTTCTGCAAGACAAAGGGTTAGGCCCTTACCCCCACCAGACTCGACTACTAAATATCAATAATTGGCATAGAAGCATTTAGTTCTCCAAATAAATGCACAAAACATGGTATTGTCTATTTGGGTTTTGGGGAAACCCAATGGACAGCATAACTGACTCGGCTAGGTTTGACCATATGCATGCACAATTAAACAGGGTAAGGTTTCTATGGGGTATTAGACAGGTACCCTTTAGCGGACAACTCAAGAGGGAAAGGTGCGGAACCGTCGACTACACTGTTGATCGACTAGTTTTATCGCAAATATGCCTTTACCGAATTTAGGGTGATAATATCGGAAGAGCGCAACCACTCATTATAAGCGTTGCTATGGTATTTTGTTTGGCACGAGTAGAAAATGATGTTGAAAACATGCTTATGCAATAATTAAAACAAGTTTCCACGTATTTGCACGTTCATATTAATAATTAAAATAATTTAAAACAGTAATGCGGGATTATAGTAAAAGAAAGCAGTAAAAGAAATAAAGAAAAGAAACAAAAGACAAGTCAGTTTCGTGATAGAATAAGGGATTAAATGCTTAAAGAGATTAGACAAGTAAAGGCATATAAGAAATGTAAAGTCACAGTAATAGCTTCAAATGGTAAAAGCCTAAAAGAAAATCCCCAGCAGAGTCTCCATGCTGTCGCGCCCCTTTTTCTTGCAAAATCGGGTTTATGACATTTTGGAATGACAACCCGTTCCCTTTTGGGAATTGGGTTTAAGAGAATTGAAGAGTCGCCACCAAATAATTTAAGTGCATTAGGACACTAAGAAGGGTTTTGTTTGGATAACCAGAGATTGGGTAAGGGCTTGAAATTATTCCAAGGGGAAGGTGTTAGGCACCCCTCCGAATCCACTAGTGTGGTTCTTGGCCAAGCTATTTTTGTGAATTAAAGTACAAATAGCATATAGGCAAATAGGACTTCAAATAAGAGGGGATATTTTACATAAATTTTAAAAAATAAACATAGTCGGAAAGCGTTAAAGAGAGTTGATTTAGAAGAAATGTTTGAAAAAAATTTAAAAGAAACAAAGAACAAAGGAAAGGGGGTCCTAGGCTTATTAATAATATGTATCACCCCATACAACACCCGGTAATCATTCTTACGCGTGGTGTTATCGCGTGGTCATCATATCCATATCTACCCTTTCCCACCCCGTTAAAGTATTAAAGCGCGGAATAGCCTTGTTTTCTTATTGCATGCTATTACCCGCCCCGATCCTATTAGCCCCGGAGGTGCTTGGGACTACTAATCCTAAAAAAGGGAGAAGAGGTTGGGCTTATTTGTGGTTCCAAAGGTAAAAATACTAAGGCGACAAGCAAAAACACATATAACAAGTATGGGGAAGCATGCAAACAAATGAAAGGCTCAAACATACCTCCTTTAAGCGAAGAAAAACAAGTAGTTAGCATGACTTGCATGTACTCTTTAGGGTTTGGTTAAAACTTAAAAGTTGAAGCTGACTGATTTATTACATATTTCAGATAAGAAGCCTGAATCAGGCCTGCCTGCTGGTTGTAGTTGATAAAATCTGATTCAGTTTATAAGTTTATCCTAAGGCTTGCCTAAGTGTTGGATGAAACTCATATAGGCATGATATCTACTGATTTCAGAAAATAATGAAATAGATTGAATACATACTAATTAAGAAAAGTTGCCAGTTAAAACCAAGTTTTAGAAGAGCACAAGTTCTGCCATTTGTAATATGTTATTACTGCTAGTTTGAGACTTACCAATGAGTGAGGCAATTCAGATTTGATTAGAACTCCTATAGGCATGCTTTCTATGTATTTGCCAACTTAAAACATTGTTATTAACATAGAAGAGTACAGGAATTCTACAACATGATATCTAAGTGTTGCGTGATATCTGATTATATTTTTTGGTTATTAAGATCTATAGACAAGTTTGCCTTGTGAAAAGCGGGTATGCAAGAATCAGAAAGGACCTATAGGTATATTTTCTACGTGTGTGTGCAGAGGCTATAGACATAATATCTACATGAAAGTGCAGGATCCCTATAGTCATGGTATCTAAATGAGAGTGCTGAAGTTCTTATAGACATGGTAACTAAATGAGAATGCAGAAATGCTTATAGGCATGGTAGCTATATGAAAAATGCAAAAAACTTATAGGCATGGTGGCTATATGAAAAATGCAGAAATCTTATGGCCATTGTAGCTACATGAAAAATGCAGAAATCTTATAGGCACAGTGAAAGTACAAGAGGGGGTGTGAATTGTAGATAATTAAAGTTAATCGTTAATAAGTTGACTTAACACTTAAGTAGTCGATTAAATATGGCAATCTTCTAGATATAGTAATTTGAGGTAATAAGAAGAAAGTAAATGCAAAAATTAAAGACACCGGGAATTTTTATACTGGTTCAGGTTCCATGTGAATCCTAATCCAGTCTCCTTGGGTTGCAAGGGATTTCTCTTCAAGTGAATAAGTTTTCTTTCGAGTACATATTTGATGTATGTCGCTCAGTTTCTCTAGAACTCGTTTGGTACAATGCCTCATCAGTTGTATGCCTCTTTCTATCCCTGACTTGTTACACAGCAGATTTATATAGGCTACTATGCTTGTTTGCAGTAGAATGAAGAGAGTTATTTTGGTTTGTTCAAAGTATACTAAGGATGGAGTTACACTGTAAATTTATACAAGGATAAATGGTGAAGGCTTGTCAACCCAAGGGTTTTTATCCTTGGAAAGAGTTGATTCTTTCCAAGAATAAAGAACTATCCGTTGTTTCTCTTCAAATCTTTTCCTTCGGCAGATAATGGGTTTGACAGGATTCTTTCTTGATTGTTGGACCTTCCAATCTTGACCGCTGTTCGGATTCTTCCTTGATTTGATCTGACTCGTCAATCACAGATTGCGCTGAATCTTTATTCCATTATGGCAGATTTGATTTCCCAGAATCATGGAGCTAATCCTGATTTGCAGATGTAGTATTATTTCTTTCCTTGTACATCGAAAGTATTTCAGGCAGCTTCCCTTCTGAATAATTTCCTTCCTTGTTCGACATAGCCGTTCCAATAATTCCTTTTTACATCTTTGAACTCCTGCACATGCATATTAATTACATCATCAAAATATGATCTAACAATCTCCCCCTTTTTGATGATGGCAAAATAATATAAATAAATGTAGGGATGTAAACAACAGTTGACTTCCCTATTTAGTACTAGCCCACTTGGCTCCCCATCAATATGTGTAGTCAACTGAACTTGATCTCCCCCTCAATGTGTGAAATCAACTTGTACCTATATAGTCTTGTCTATGCATGGGCAGCATAGTTGACTTAACTTGTTCAAAGAATAAGAAGTACTGTATATACATGTAGCATAGCCTATGTATGCATAGTCGACTTGAACCTGCACATAAACCGTTAACAATCCAGAAGATATATATTTTCCCCCTTTTGACATCAGCAAAGAGGGATTAGCAAGTATTAGCAAAAATATTATCCATATATTACCCCGTTTCCTTTGAAATAGCATGAATAGCATCCACAGTAGACTGTGTGGAGGATAGAAGAGTCTTGATGTCTAAGAGTTAGGAGTCAATGGAGCTGAGCTTTTCACTTAGGTCGACAAGAATGGGAGAGGGAAGAACAGCAAACGAAGGCTTGGTTTCCACAGGAGTTTTCTTCGCATCACTTTCACCCTTCTTAACCCAGGCACCCTTGACATTCACGTACCCCATACTAGAGAAGGCTCGAGAGTTGTAGCACTTGTAGACAGGAACAAAGGGTAGTCTGAAAGCGGAATTTGATGAGCTTCCAGAATGTGGGTGATGGCCATACCGAAAGGAAGACTGGTTGGATCTTCAGCACTCTCAATCATAAAATTTATGACCTAGGAGGACAGCTTGATTTTGAGTTTGGAGATGAGACAGTAGACAAAGAAGGTGTCCCTTTGAGAGAGGGTTGAGAAGGAACCAGTTCTGGGGAGAAGAGTGGTTGCAACAATGTGGGCAAGAACCCTAGTTTCAAAGCTCACATCACTAGGCCCTAATTGATTGGGAAGAGTTTCAGAGGGATTTTCAACAATACACTATTTAGCCTGGTCAAAGGTGATTTCAAAATTCTCGGGCCAGACATTCTTAAAGAGGGTAGGGAAACGAGAGAAGCAACAGAGGAAAAGAGAATCGAACAAACCACAATCAAGAACTATGCGTTTACCAAGAACAAGAGTTTTTTGAAAAACAAATGATGCCAAGTAATTTTCTCAAAGAACAAAATCTTTCTTCCAACAATGGTTTAGTAAAAATATCAGCTAATTGGGCAGAAGTGCCAATAAAAGCTGATTCTATGTCACATTTAAGAACATGATCTCTAATAAAATGATGTTTAATCTCTATATGCTTTGCTCTAGAAAGATGCACATGATTTTTAGAGAGACAAATTGCACTATAATTATCACAAAAGATTTGTATAGGTTTGAAGGAAAGTTCATAGTCACCCAATTGATGGGACATCCATAGGAGTTGTGCACAGCATTGACCAATGGCAATGAACTCAGCTTCAGTAGTGGACAAGGCAACCGATGCTTGCTTTTTACTGTTCCAGGATATTAAAGCCTTTCCTAGTAATTGACAAGTGCCACTCGTGTTTTTCCTGTCTTCTTTATCACCTGCTAAATCAGCATCTGAGAAACCTTCTTATTTAAATGAGTTAGAGCGAGGATACCATAATCCATAAGATACTCTGCCAATAAGATATCGAATAATTCTTTTTACAGCAGTTAGATCTAACTCCTTGGGAGCCGACTGAAACCTGGCACATTTACAGACGCTGAACATAATATCTGGTCGACTTGCGGTCAGATACAGTAGTGATCCAATCATTCCTCTATATTTTGTTTCATCAACTGGAATAACCTATTCGTCCTTATCCAAATTTGTAGTCGGACTCATAGGAGTGCCAATTGATTTTGCATTGCTCATGCCAAATTTTTGGATCAGCTCCTTTGTATATTTAGTTTGACAGATGAAGGTTCCTTCTTCTGTTGATCGTTTAATGAATAGAGTAGTATCAATTTTACCTCTGGTGAACCCATGATCAATAAAGAAGGTACTTAACCTGTCATACCAAGCACATGGAGCCTGTTTCAGTCCGTATAGGGCCTTAGTAAGCTTGTACACATGATAAGGCAATTTTGAGTCTTCAAAGCCTGGAGGTTATTTCACAAAAACTTCCTCTTCGATGAATCCATTCAGAAAAGTGCTTTTGACATCCATTTGAAACAATCTGAATCCCTTAAATGATGCATAAGCTAACAGGATTCGTATAGACTCTAATCGAGCTACTGGGCAAAGGTTTCATCATAGTCGACTCCTTCTTCTTGTGAATAGCCTTGAGCAACTAATCTGGCTTTGTTCCTTGTGACTTGTCCTTCTTCGTTCAGTTTGTTCCTGAACACCCATTTTGTTCCAATGACGGATACATTTTTAGGTCGGGGTATCAGCTTCCATACTTGATTCTTGCTGAATTGATCTAGTTCTTCTTGCATGGCTTTCACCCAACTTGAATCCTTCAAAGCTTCCTCTACCTTTTTTGGCTCTATTTGAGAGATAAAAGAAATATTTGCTTTCTTTTTAAGGGCAGCCCTAGTTTTCATTCCTTCGTTTGGATCTCTTATGATATATTTCTGTGGATATTCTGTTTCATTTCTCCATTCATTTAGCCGAACAGTGCTTGTAGTCAACTATGTACGTTGTTCTGGAGTGTTATTACTAACTTGTTTAGTTGACTCAACCACATCTGTAAGATTAGTTGACTCCTGTGATTTTCCTTTATCCTGAACTTCTTGAGTTTGATCTTCGTCACCTGCATTAATGCCTTTCTCGACCAAGGGATTATTTTAATTGAATATAACATAAACAGATTCTTCTACGCATAAGGTACGTTTATTAAAGACTCTGAATGATCTGCTATTTAATGAATAACCAAGAAAAATACCTTCATCACTTCTTGGATCAAATTTTCAAAAATTATCCTTACCAGTGTTATGAATGAAGCACTTGCTTCCAAATGGATGAAAATAACTGATATTTGGACGTTTACCTTTCCAGAGTTCATAGGGTGTCTTTTCAGAATAGGCCTTATGAGACAACGGTTGAGAATGCGACATGCAGTACTCCCACCTTTAGCCCATAAATGATTTCGGAGTGAATGTTCTAATAACATGGTTCTTTCCATGTCTTGAAGTGTTCTGTTCTTTCTTTCCAAAACTCCATTTTGCTGTGCTGAACGGGGTGCAGAGAAATTGTGATGTAACCTTGATCGTTACAGAAATATTCAAATGCTTTACTTTCAAACTCGCCTCCATGATCGCTTTGGATTTTTGAGATCAGATAGCCCTTTTCTCTTTCAATCCTTTTGCAGAAAACTTCAAAATTTCTTAAGGCTTTATCTTTATGAGATAAGAAAATCACCCAAGTAAAACGTGAAAAGTCATCAACAATAGAAAAACCATATTTCTTGCCTCCTATGCTAGTAGTTCTAGTAGGTCCAAATAAGTCCAAATGAAGTAATTGCAACGGTTTTGAAGTAGACACTATGTCTTTGTTTTTGAAAGAGTTTCTAGTTTGCTTACTCATCTGACATGCATCACAAATATGAGTTCTAGATAAATTCAGTTTAGGTAAGCCAATAACTAAATCATGCTTGGATAATTTTTCAATCAAATGCACGCTGGCATGTCTTCTGTGCCACAACCAGGGATCATCAGATATAGAAGTTAGGCAAATGTGACCATCTATATTTTCATATCCATCAAGTATGTAAACATTTCCGTAACTTTTTCCAGGAAGAATTATTTTACTTGATTCGTCTTCTATGGCACAGCCTATTCTCTTAAACTTTACCTTATATCCTGAGTCACAGAGTTGACTTATACTGAGGATGTTGTACTTTAGTCCATCAACAAGATATACCTCAGTAATGTCATAGTTGTTGTTGAAAGGAATAGTTCCAGTTCCCACTATTTTTCCTCTTGAATCATCTCCAAATTTGACGTTTCCTCCATCAATCTTTTTAACCTCCTTAAAAAGATTTTTGCCACCTGTCATTTGACTAGAACACGCACTATCTAGGCACCATTTTCCTTTGCGACTTATTCTGTGGTGTTCCTGCAATACATAATAATTACTTTCTTTTAGATACCCAAGATTTCTTGGGTACTAGTGAGTTAGTGTTACTGGGTTCAGAATTTTTAGGTTTCCAAACCCATCCAGACATATGATGTTTACGAAATTGACAACCAGAATATTTAATTGTTATAGTAGTGACATTTAGCCGCAGACCTGTTTTCAGGTTTTCATAAGCATTGGAACTAGCTACCATGAGATTAATTGATTCCATTCCAATTGACTTGTAAGTCGACTAGTCTGACCAACTGGTCAATTTAGTTCTGATTTGTTCCTTTTCAGTTGACTTGTAAGTCGTCTGGTTTGACCTAACTGAACTGTGACTGGTGGATTTTCGCAAGCTATTAAGCTGCATTTGCAATTTCTCAAACTCTTCTTGAAGTACGTCTTTTTCAATTTCACATACTTCATGTTTAAGTTTCCAGTCTTTGATTTTCATAATGAGTCTCTTAAGCTCATTCATCATTTTTTGAGACTCTTTAAGGTGGAATCAAGAATGTCCTGCAATTCATTACATCTATCACAGTCATAAGATCTTACCTCACTAGTTTCTCCTCTTGCCATAAAATAGTTTTTATCGTCTGAATCATCTTCATCTGTCTAGCATCCTGAAGTTTTGTTGATCTCATTTTCTAGGATTGTCATGAAGCAGAGATTTGCTATTTCTTCATGGTCTGAGTCATCCTCATCGCTCCAGCTTCCAAATGATTTGTTTTTGTTTAATCCTCTAGAGATATTCCTTTTTAGTTCTGGACACTCCACTTGGATGTGTCCAAATTTTCCACATTCGTAGCATTTTCCATCATTCTTATCTTGTTCGTTGTATTGTCGAGATCTTCTTGGTGGAAATCTTCCTTTCTTTGTATTTCTGTACCTTCTCATCAATCCATCCATGTTTCTAGACATCATAGCAATTTCTTCTTGTAGGGCTTCAGGATCATCAATTTCATTTTTAGCCACTTCAGTAGTAGTTTTGAATGCAACAATTTTCTTTTTCTCCTCTTGATTTTTCTTTTTCAGGTGTGTTCTTTCAAAACCAATGAGCTCTCCTCGAAGTTCATCATATGATAACTTGTTAAGATCTTGAGATTCCAGGGTGACCACTTTGGTCTGCCAAGTGGTTGGTAGACTTCTGAGAATTTTCCTAACCTGATCGCCACTGGTGTAAGGTTTGCCAAAAGCTTTCAAGTCGCTGATTATCTTACTGAACCTGGCAAACATTTCTTCGATAGATTCTCCTTCCTTCATTGAGAATAGTTCATACTCGTGAACTAGCATATTGATGTGAGTTTCATTTACTTTGCTGGTACCTTCATAGGTAACCTCATGTTTGTCCCACATCTCTTTGGCTGTATCACAGCTAGATATTTTCTCATATTCTTCACCACTTATCGCATTGTGAAGCAGATTTCTTGCCTTGTGATTTATTTGGACATCTTCCAGTTGTTCTTTTGTGTATGAGTCTATGTCTTCAGGGTCAGCGAGTGGTGGAGTGCTGGCAGGCAGTGGGTAGTTTCCCTTCTTGATAACTCTCCATACCTTGACGTCGTATGCCTTGGTGAATATTTCCATTTGAATTTTCCAGTGGGAGAAATGTTGTCCATTGAAGTAAAGTGGCCTTACTTGTGAAGTTCCTTCCTGAAAGAGAGCTCCTATAATAACCTGATTTGCTATGATCTTTTTCTCACAAGTTGTTAAGCAGAAAACAAAAGTGTGAGCCTTGCTCTGATACCAATTGAAAGAACAAGAGGGGGTGAATTGTAGATAATTAAAGTTAATCGTTAATAAGTTGACTTAAAACTTAAGTAGTCGACTAATTATGGCAATCTTGCAGATATAGTAATTCGAGGAAATAAGCAGAAAGTAAATGCAAAAATTAAAGACACCGGGAATTTTTATACTGGTTCGGATTCAATATGAATCCTAATCCAGTCCCATTGGGTTGCAAGGGATTTCTCTTCAAGTGAATAAGTTTTCTTTCGAGTACAGATTTGATAAATGTCGCTCAGTTTCTCTAGCAATTGTTTGATACAATGCCTCACCAGTTATATTCCATCTTTCTATCCTTGACTTGTTACACAGCAGATCTATATAGGCTACTATGCTTGTCTGCAGTAGAATGAAGAGAGTTATTTTGGTTTGATCAAAGTATACTAAGGATGCAGTTACACTTCGAATTTATACAAGGATAAATGGTGAAGGCTTGTCAACCCAAGGGTTTTGACCCTTGGAAAGAGTTGATTCTTTCCAAGAATAAAGAACTATCTGTTGTTTCTCTTCAGATCTTTTCCTTCGGCAGATAACGGGTTTGACAGGATTCTTCCTTGATTGGTGGACCTTCCAATCTTGACCTCTGTCTGAATTCTTCCTGGATTTGATCTGACTCGTCAATCACAGATTGCATTGAATCTTTATTCCATTATGGCATATTTGATTTCCCAGAATCATGGAGCTAATCCTGATTTGCAGATGTAGTACTATTTCTTTCCTTGTACATCGTAAGTATTTCAGGCAGCTTCCCTTCTGAATAATTTCTTTCCTTGTTCGACATAGCCGTTCTAATAGTTCCTTTTTACTTCTTTGAACTCCTACACATGCATATTAATTGCATCATTAAAATATGATCTAACACATAGTAGCTATATGAGAAAATACTAAAATTAGAGATTCCTATAGGCAAGTTATCTACCCTTTTACATGCATGGTTACCCCTCCCTTTTCACTAACCATCCCCAAAAGTTTATTACAAAGTTATTACAGTCCAAAGAAAATAAAGAAAATACATCAAAAATTGAAAATTACAACCAAGAAGAGCCTGATTCAGACTTCTTGTATGAAGTATGAAGTAAACCAACTCCAAAGATCATATTTCGAAGCCTTTCTACCACTTGGGTGTGTTAGAGTTCCCTAAGAGTTTCATAAGAACTCCGGGCAGTGCTTACACCCAAATGTATCACCATATTAAGCCAAAGTGCAGTGTGGAAGGGCCAACCCTCAGGTGTCCAAGTTCAGAGGGAACTCAAGGTCCCAAAGCAAGGCTCACAAGAGGGGGGCAGAACTTAGGAACGAAGAGAGAGTGCAAATGCAAAATTCTGAAAAGAGGAAAGGGGAAGGGAAATAGTACACATAGGGATGTAGGGAATGGGGAGTTGTAAGTGGTAAAAAGCAGGCTAGTGGGCATAACAAAATAATGGGAGATGCTGGCACACCCATAAGCCTACTAGAACATAATGTTTAGAGGTTAGGATCCCCTAAAGGATCAAGTTCAATCCATAGACAATAACTTACATATTTCCATGTTTTAAAATTTAACTCAAAGCAATAAAGGAAAATAGGGGATAAGGATTCATAGCAGAAACAAGCAAAAGGAAATCAACGTGCTAGTTTAAGTATATAACTCTGCAGAAGTAGTAAAAAGACATAGTGTAGAAAGCTATAAGTAAACACATTGTGGCGATGCTGAAAATTAAAATTAGGACATACCAGTTTCAAGGAAACAAATAGTGAAAAAGAAGTAGTCTTTTGAAAGTCAGAATGCAGACAAGAAGGAAGAATACTATTATATGTAGGTGAATATGAGTGCAGAAGAAGTTCTGAATTGTAAAGTGGGTAGTGTAGGATTGTAAATCGTGTGTGCTTTGTGAAAGAGGGTCGTGTATTTATAGTGTGAAAGTCATGAGGAAATAAGGTAAGAAAATAATTGAAGAATCGATTGTCAATCAATTACACAAGACTCCCTTTAATTAAGGGATTTAGATTCAAACGAGTGTAAACCAATTAAGGAAAGGAATTAATCAAACACTTTGTGAGAAGTAGGCAATTAGGGGTGAGTACATAAAAGTTATTTAAGGACAATGTTTTGACAATACACGGTTTGTGCAAATAAGGTAAGGAGATAAATAAACAACCAGTAAATCAAAAGGGTCCGAGATTTTGTATGAATGAATCAAGTCAGAAAGATGGAAAAGGTTTTAACTTAAGGGAAGTCATCAAACAATCAATTAGACCTATTTAAAAGGGATTTTAAATTAATCACAAGTTGAAAGCCCCTTTTTTAGAAAGACTCGTCACATATAAAGGGCATACAGACACGTTAAGTACAAAATAAAATTGTCACGCCATTGTAAAATTAGTAGAAAATCCTGTGTAGAAGAGTTTAGTAAAAGGGTCAGAATCATATGAAAAAAAGAAAGTCCAAACTCAATTCAAATTACTCGAAGAGTTAGGGGTTCTAAAATAAAACCCTAGTTCGATCTAATATATGATCAAACCTGGCAGAACCCCCAAATTTTAGTGTTTCCGCCTTGAAACAAGTACATAGTTGAGAAGACAAGTGGCCAAAGTAGGCTCAGAGGTTGCAGAGAAGAACTGAAACCTCTTGCATGTTTCTATCAACAACAAAACTCATGATAAAGCATCATATCAAGGTAACCGACAGAACACAGTAGAAGCATTTGAAGAAAAATAGAGGAAAACACTTATAGGAGCAGTAAACATGCTTAAGATGTTTTTTAGAAGAAACTTAAACAGGGCTTAGTAGAAGGAAAGTAAGGAAACTTAAGAACTTAGCAGGAAAGTACAGTTGGAGAAACATGCTGGAACATAGTAGAAGAAGAATACAAGAACATAATAGAAAAGCATATGAGAACACAGTATGAAAAACATGGTAGCAGAACATACAAGCATGGAGCATATAAAACACAGTAAGAAAACATACAAGAACGGAGTATGAAGCTCAGTAGAAGAAAATACAAGAACAGAACACAGTAGGAGAACATACAAGAACGTGGTAGATAAGAACATAGGAGCACAGTAGAGGTAAATACACAAAAGAAAAGGGAAAGAAAGTCAGAGAAACACTTAAACATTTTTTCTGAAAACCCTAGATCGGAAAAGAAGATTTAGAAAATAATAATTTTTGAAATAAAAGTTAGGGAAATCATTTGAAAAACTCAAGTAGAGAACAGATACAAAACGAATCTAAAGAAAACGGAGAAAACCTCGGAGAGTTAGGGTTTCAGAAAGACCCTAGAAATGAGAAAGGCTTTGAAAGGTCACTGATCTGAGTCGAAGAGGTTAGAACCAGGCTCAAACAACTATAGTACACCGGAGCAAGGCCGGGGATGGCCATGGAACCTTGAATCGACAGTGGTCTGGGTACAGACCTTCGAGGTCAAGCCTTGAATCATTAGAGATCAGGTGTTTAAGAGCAAGGGAAGGTAAGTATAGGGCTCTCATAGCCTGGGAAGCCACGGATTCCGGTGGGTTTCACGGTGGGAGATGGTGAGACGATTAAGGTTTAGAGAAGGTTCGAGAGAGTTTGAGGGGGTGAAGGGATTCAAAGGCGGTTGGTTAGGTGAATTGATTTAGGGTTAAGGGGTGTTGGTGGATTAAAAAAGGAATGGAGGGATCGTGACCGTTGATCGTTTTGATCAACGGCCTGGATTTATTAGGGAGCCGGGCAGGTTGGATCAAATTGGGTCATGGGGGGGGTAATTTAAGAATTGGGCCGATCCGTTTAAAATTGAGATTGGGGTTAATTGGGGGGCGATTTGGGCTAAATTTGAAATAAATAGTGCTAGATTTTAAATAGCCACTTTTCCCTTTTTATTTTATAAAGAATAGTAAAATGATTTCTGAAAACAAATTAAAGGTACTAAATTAATTAATAATATATATATATTAAATTAAAAATACTGGAATCCAATTTATAATTATAAACGTAATTAATTCTTAAAATAGGCTAATATTGCGATTATATGCAATTTAGTTTTAAAAATACTAAATAAATTTGTAAAATTTGTGAAAAAATTTACCTTAGCTATATTTTGGGATAAATATGAGAATAAAATAAATTAATCACCAAAAATGATAATTTGAGAAATTATTATTGGTTTTTGTGTTGCTAAAATATGGCAATAAATTAAGTTAAAAATCATTTAAAAATTAGGAAAAACACTAAAACAGTTGGACGCACTTATATATGCATAAATATGCTATTTTGAAAGTATTTTGCATATAAAAATATACAGAAAAAAATTGGGTATCAACAAACGTCCGCAGAAGCAGAGTGTGGCAGATAGAGCTGGGATTGCAGATGCCGAATGGATCCACAAGTGCGGATGCGCACGAGCAGGAGTACGACCACAGAAGCGGTAGGTTGGAGTTTAAGTGGATTTTTCATGTGCGTGGTTTTGACCTCAAAAGCGGTGATCGCAAAAGCGAAGTTTTGGATCGCATATGCAATTATGCTGGCAGATCTTATAACATCAAGGTTTAGTGTTTCTAACTTTTTTTTAGATTGTGGAGCTCGATCTAGCACCAATTTTGGAGTAATTTTCATCATAATTGAAGGGATAACTGATCTTTACTCACTTTTGGCATCAGATATTGATTACCCATTGATTATTACACCTATTATATGAGGATTCAAGGTGGGATTTGGTGGTTTTTGGACTATGTCATTGAAGAGTGAGATATGATGATTTGAGGGTCAATTTTTGGTTGGAATTTGGTGATTTTTTTGTGGTTGGAATCGCATTTTATTGGGTGTTCAAAATTTGCAAATTTTGTCGGGTTTCAAGGTGCGAGCCTGGGGTTGACTTTTTAATTTTGGTTAAAGATCTTACATTTATCATTTGGAATCAATTCCTATGACTTTTATTGATTATATTAAATTAGTTTAGCTAGATTCGGGTCACCCAAAGTTGATTCACACGGGAAGGGTGTAAGGCCCCAGAAAATTTCGCTAAATAAATTGTGCTTTCTTGGTGCTACGTAGGATAATTATAATATTTTATGTGCTATTAACATGGTGTACATCCTTTGGATTTGGTAAATATGTGTATAAGTCTCATGGTAAGTAATTTGGGGTCCAAGGAAAGGCCTAAGTCTAAGAAAAATTGGAAGAGTCCATAATAGGCTAAAATTCCCAATGATCTTGCTCTAGTCCATACTTTGAACAAGCATATCTAAATATCTATAAGTTTTTAGGTGATTTATAACCTATCAAATAAAATTTCTTCGAGTCTAGTTTTCAACGCTTCAAACCGTTCGTCATTTGGACATTCCTACACAAAATTATGATCAAATTACCAAAAGCTGGAAAAATGCGATTCTGCGGTCGAATCTGCGATCGCAGAAGCAATTCTGCGGACCACAAAAACCATTCTGCAATCACAGAATGGTCGCAGAATGAGGCAGAACAGCCCAATTCTGGGCAACGAGTTCTGACATTTATCTGTGGCTCGCATACCCATTCTGCGGTCAGTTCTGCGATCGTATAGTTGTCATCGGAGGGTTAATTTTCTAATTTTTATAACCCAACCCCATTTTGATATATAGCCTTTGGGGCTTCATTTGGGGTCATTTTCTACTGATTTTAGAGAGAGGTGAGAGCATTTTAGAGAGAGAAGGAGAAACCCAACATTTAAATCATCCAAATCTTGCATCAATCTT
>MU686324.1:21942-36115 GCA_026770625.1 Nicotiana glauca
GTGAAATCCTCTATGTGTAGAGATGTTTAAAGTAATCAAATGAATTTGGGAAATAGCGTGTGTCCAAAGTGCCGAGAATTGAATTATAATTGTATAATGTCATGATTGAAAAAGAAGGATTCAAGAATAATTGGTGTAATTATTTGCTTATGCCTTCGATGTGTGTTTTTATTACGGGTTGGTGTATCCCATCAATTGATTTGGAAGAATCCATTGTGTTTAAGGTTCCATTGTCAATAAACTTGAGGTGTATGATTTCTGAGATATTGTATGTGCCGATGATTCATGGTTCCTCTCATGTGTATTTGACATCTTGAATCAAATGGCTTGTCGTTGAAATTGATAATTGACGTAAAATATGTGGAAATGATGTGAAATGTGGGAAATAAGATATTGAGTTATGAAATGTGGCCTAATGCTAAGTATATTGTAGTGATGGTGGCCCCATGTTCCCATTCATTGATATGTGAACCTATGGACGGGTTATGAAACGCATAGGTGTATACTATAATAGGTGGGACCTATGGACGGGCTATGAAACGCATAGGTGTATAATATAATATATGGGACCTATGTACGGGCTATGAAACGCATAGGTGTATACTATAATATGTGGGACCTATGGACAGGCTATGAAACGCATAGGTGTATACTATATTATGTGGGACCTATGGACGGGCTATGAAACGCATATGTGTATAATATAATATGTGGGACCTATGGACGAGCTATGAAACGCATAGGTGTATAATATAATACGATGTCTGAACCCTATGGATGGGCTATGAAATGCATAGATGTATAATTTGATATGTGAAACCATTGGATGGGCTATGAAACACAACCTAGAGGTATGGAAATTAATGTGAAAGCTATGTGATCCCTTTTATTTGATAATGTTGTGATCATTTAAAGTATTTGATTTTTACTTGTGATTTCATTATTCTTGTTTGATAGTTCTTTCTGATTATATGGTGTCTAGTTATACATACTAGTGCTATTCAATGGCACTAACGTCCCTTTTGCTGGGGGCGCTAAATTCGTATTATGATTGTAGGTGGTTCCATAGCAGGCAGTGTTGGTCGCAGTCAGTGACGCATCTTCCTTTCAGCTGAGTTGGTGAGCCCCACTTCATTTCAGGGCCCTGTACAATTGTTTATCATGTACTTTGTATTTAGAGGTATAGCCGGAGCCTTGTTGCCGATATTTTCACATTATTCTTCAGTTATATTTAGAGTCTCTGTAGACAGGTTATGGGTAGTGTCGGGTATTTGAAATTAAAATAGAAATATTGATGTTTGGTAATGATGTATAAAACTTGTAATACATTTGAGGTGGTGGATGAAGTTGCTAATGAAAATGAAATGGAAATCGTTAATTTTATGTTTACAGAATTTGATTAATGGAGTCCATCTCCTATTTATTCATGATTTAGTTTGGGTAGAATGAGACCTAACAAGCTTGCTCGATCCGGTTTACTCGGTTGAGCGCCAGTCGCGCTCCTCGAATTTCGGGGCGTGACAAAGGGCTTGTTAGATTAGTGACTTAGCTTGTTTGAGTTAAGTATCTTACCAAAACTTGGTTGAGGTACCAGTTGCCTGAGCTATTTGTAATAGCTACGTGCTATATGTGTGCATATCTGTGGGGATTGAGCCCATGTTCGAGCATCGGGGTATTTATCCATGCTCGGGGTAGTGCTTAGGCTATGACATGCCTTGAATTGGTTGTTAAGCTTTATGTTGTGATGTTTCTCACAATTGCTCTTTTCGTGATGAAATTTCCAATTTGAGCTATGATAGTACACTTTGCACATGCATACACTTTAGCATGTCAATTATACCATCCCAGGAGCATGAAATATGATATTCATTCATATACATATCTTCTTATACATTTGTTTCTGTGTGATATGATTTGGACTAGATGTTTGTGACCACGCCAGGCGGATTGTGCTGTTATGTCTATGACCATGCCGAGCGGATTGTGTTGTTATGTCTGTGACCATGACGGGCGGGTTGTGTTAGTATTCCTATGACCATGCTGGGCGGATTGTGATATTGAGTCCGTGACTATGTTGGGCTGATAGCACGTTGAATTGGTTGTGATGCATGTAGATATGGATTCATCCCCTAGGATCACCCACCCATGTTTCGCTCTTGATGGTGTAGACGCGGATTTGAGGAAAATTGATCAATGGTTTGGTACGGATATGAAAACGTTGAGGAAAATATGGAAAGTGTTTTTGGTTATTAAATTTCATTTTTTACTTGAAATTTCCATGATTATTTACCTAATTTACTCGCATATTCTCTTTATATTCTAGCTTGTTTACAGAGCAGAGTACTTGAGTAATTGTGCACACATAGAGAGATGGATCCTTTTGTGCTTTATGACTTGATTACATTATTGTCATGTACTTGTTGAATTTATAAATTGTACAGGTTATTACAAGTATCATTTATAATTCTTGCTTCTTTTACCTCTCCAAGGTTTGTTATGATACTTGTTGGGTACATAGAGTCGATTGTACTGTCATGGGTGGCTTTCCAGCCATGCCCCATGACCCCTTGGGCGCGCCCCGTGGCGTCTTAGCTAGCCTCCCAGCGCCACGGACAGCCCTGTGGTCTTGGCTGCGCCAAGTGACAAGCACGCAGGTGCCTCAGTCGCCCCACCAATATCCCTCGCCAGCACCCAGTCGCAGGCAGATTCCAACAACGCCGCGCGCGCAAACTGTGATGCCAAAGACAATGCTGCTGAAAACGGGCCTGTTGCTGCCTTTTAGAAAACTAAGTCATTTTCATTGTAAATATAGAGTAGTTTTATTTCATGCACTTACATTATAATTCTCTAGCTTATTCAAGTCTAGTTGTGTAGCTTTGGTTTTTTTTTTAAGTATTATTAAGGGGGATCAAGCAATCAAAACTTTCAAGCAAGCAAGCAATTCTCTGTACTGGTGTCTCTCCCCCTCGACACTGTGTTGCTTTTCTGTAATAGCTTTCATTAATGCAATAAAGCTTTCTTTAAATTTCAATTCTCATTTTTGTTCTCTCAGTTGCACTTGACATTGGTTTTCCCGTACGACACTGACAATCTAGTCTAGCGTATGGCGGGGACCTCAGTTGGCAGACAACAACTGCACAGACATCAGTTGCTTAGCCTTACGTCGCCCTTCCAAAGAATCTCAGGAAGGCGCCGCGTAACAGTTGGTATCAGAGCCTAGGCTTGACATCGGACGAGGGAACGTATTGACATACTACCATTTCTGACCATGGTGAATCATGGGGACCACATTGCGGCTCTCGAAGGGACGATTGAGGTATTACGGCCCATTGTGGATACGGTGCCTGAACTAAGAACCAGCCTACTACAAAGGTTGGACGACCTGGACCGCAGGGTGCTTTAGGTCGAAGTTGATGTTGAAAACATCAGTCGCAACTCCGAGGGAGACCGGCAGACGGCAGCCACAGAGGCAGCCAAAATCTTTGAGAAATTCGAGGGGCTCCAACAGGAGCGCGTCGAGGATTTAGCCCACAGGGCACATGAGGCAGAAAAGGTGACTGTCATGCGACAAACTATTAACAAATTAACAGACCAGCTGAATGTTGTCAACGCTGCTTTACAGGGCCTACTCCGAGGAGGTGGAAACCAAATCGGAGGTGCTGCGAACTCCGCTTCCGCGACAAAGAAACTGAAAATTCCTGAGCCAAAGCCATACAGTGGAGCTAGGAATTCCAAGGAAGTGGAAAACTTTATCTTTGATGTCGAACAGTATTTCAATGTTGTTGGGGATCTGGAAGAAGCTAAGAAAGTAGCAACTACTGCCATGTATCTTCAGGATGATGCTAAACTATGGTGGTGGGTGAAGTACGAAGCCATCAAGGCTGGTGAAGATGCTCTCGAGACATGGGCAGAACTGAAGGCAGCTATACGCATGCAATTCTTCCCCGAGAATGTTGAATACAATGCAAGGAGAAAACTACGGGAGCTCCGCCAGACAAAATTAGTGCGAGACTACGTGCGAGAATTCTCCGCACTCATGCTAAGCATACGCGACATTAGGGACAAGGACAAACTCTTCACCTTCATGGAAGGGTTGAAACCTTATGCTCGCATGGAGCTACAGAGACAGAGGGTAGATACCCTTCCCAAGGCAATCCAAGCAGTTGAATGCCTTAGGGACTATCAAATGGAAGCTCGAAGAGACAGGCCTCAGCCGCCTGCCCGAGTAGGGTTCAAAAGGGGCCAGCCTAGCAATGGTGGTCCTAGCAAAAGTGGGGGAGATCAGAACTCAAACAAATCTAGAGCTCCTTCCTCAGGCAGCAACAGTGCTGCTACAAACAACAATGACCGGGGAAGAAAGCCTCCTTCAGGGTGTCGTCATTGCGGCGGACCATATTGTAATAATGAATTCCCACATGCACAAATGAATGCCCATTAGGATATTGATGATAGGACGGATGACGACTTAGACGATGCAGACCAGATTGAACCAGTAGGTGCCTTTAATGCAATTGTAGGTTCCATCTATGAGGCATTAGCAGAGACCAATGCTGGTATCCGTAAGAAAAAGGACCCACGTCCAGTCATGAAGAAAGGGAAAAAGAAGGCGAATGAAGAGGCTCCTCCTAAACAAGAGAGGACCTTAATGTTCGTCGAGATGAAGGTGAATGGCAAGCCCATTCGGTCTATGATAGACACGGGTGCTACCCACAACTATTTAGCCTCGACTCAGGTGGAGCGCCTTGGATTGGTTGTAGGGAAAGGTAAAGGCGGTGTCAAGGCTATCAACTTACCTCCCCAGCCAATGGGTGGAATGGCCAAAGAGGTACCGGTAAATCTTGGACCTTACGAAGGAAAATTCAACCTGCGGATAGTGATCATAGATGACTTTGAGCTGATCGTTGGGCTGGAATTCCTAAGGCAAACCAACACCATGCCTGTACCATTTGCAGACATGCTACTGATGATGGGAACCAATAGGGCCAAGCCCTGCATTATCCCGTGCCTACCCATGAAGATGAACGTTGAGAACATCTCGGCCTTGCAGTTGAAGAAGGGGGTCAAAAGGAATGAACCTACGTTCCTGGCAACCCTCTGCATTGAAGATATAGAATGCTCCCCGGGTCCCATTCCTGAACCCGTGAAGGAGTTACTACTGGAGTTTGAAGATATCATGCCACAAGACATGGCAAAGCGGCTCCCTCCTAGGCGCACTATGGACCATGAAATTGAGTTGGTGCTGGGCGCGAAGCCACCAGCCCGGGCGCCTTATAGAATGTCACAACCCGAACTCACCGAGCTCCAGAGATAATTGACGGAAATGCTAGATAAAGGGATCATTGTACCCTCAAAGACCCTATATGGGTCCCCTATTCTATTCTAAAAGAAACATGATGGCAGCCTGCGACTCTGTGTGGATTATCGAGATCTAAACAAAATCACCGTGAAGAACAAGTACCTTATTCCTTTGATAGCAGACTTATTTAATACACTGGGAGGTGCGACGGTGTTCACCAAGATAGACCTCAAGATAGGTTACTGGCAAGTTCGGATCACAGAGGGTGATGAGCACAAGACGACTTGTGTAACAAGATATGGGCCATACGATTTCTTAGTCATGCCGTTCGGCTTGACTAATGCTCCAGCCACATTTTGCACCCTGATGAACCAAGTCTTCTGAGAGTACATTGACGAATTCGTGGTGGTCTACTTGGATGACATTGTGGTATATAAGAAGAACACCTCGTGCATTTGCGGAAGGTCCTAGCTTGTTTACGGGAGAATGAACTATATGCGAAGCTGTCCAAATGCTCCTTTGCCCAGAAGCAAATTGACTTCCTCGGACATGTCATTGAGGAAGGACGCATCAAGATGGACCAACAGAAGATTCAGGCCATCATAGATTGGTTGCCGCCTAAGGATGTCCATGCCTTGAGGGTGTTCCTTGGCCTATGCAATTTCTACCGGCGGTTCGTGAAGAACTACTCCCTTATCGCAGTGCCATTGACAGAACTCCTCAAGAAGGTCACACCTTGGGATTGGGGACCAAGGAGGGCGGAGGCCTTCAACGCATTAAAGGCGGCTATGTCTAGTGGTCCTGTCTTGGCTCTCCCTGATTTGGCCAAGCCATTCGAGGTACAAACGGATGCATCTGACTATACTCTTGGTGGGGTCTTAATGCAAGAAGGGTACCCTGTAGCGTACGAGAGTCGGAAGCTGAAGGATGTAGAGCGGTGATATGCCGCCCATGAGAAAGAATTATTGGTTGTCGTCCATTTCTTGCGCCTTTGGTGGCACTATCTGCTGGGAACCCCATTCGTGGTCAAGACAGACAACACACCTGTCAGCCATTTCATGACCCAGTCAAAGTTGAATGGCTGACAGGCCAGGTGGCAGGAACTCCTAACTGAATTCCACTTCAACCTGGAGTACCGCAGTGGAAAGACCAATCATGTTGCTGATGCACTCAGTCGGAGAGCTGACCTAGCATCGATGTGCCTACTCGCCACCCTAAAGGGGAGCGAAATAGCCACCTCCATCAAGGACCAGATACAGGATCTACTCACAAAGGATCCTGCTGCTCAGTATTTGGTTGATTTAGTAGGACAGGGCAAAACTCGCCAGTTCTACGTGGAAGATGGTTTACTGAAAGTCAAAGGGAACCGACTTTATGTTCAGAAAGGAGGAGATCTGTGGAGGACTCTTCTTGTGGAATGTCATGATACTCTGTGGGCTGGCCATCCCGGTGAAGAACGCACCATGGCATTACTTCGTCGTGCCTATTATTGGCCTCAAATGGCCGATGATGTCGCTCAGTATGTGAAGACATGTCTAGTATGCCAGAAGGACAAGTCTGACCGCTTGACACAAGAGGGACTCTTGGAACCACTAGCTGTCCCAAAGAGACCTTGGGAAAGCGTTTCACTGGATTTCATCACCGAATTGCCCAAGGTCGGAGATCTCACAACTATCTTGGTTGTGGTAGACCGGTTTTCCAAGTATGCCACCTTTATTGTTGTCCCACAATATATATCAGCAGAAGATATAGCTTGACTCTTATTCTCTCATGTCATCAAATATTGGGGCTTGCCCAAAGACATTGTTAGTGATCGCGACTCACGCTTCACTAGCAACTTTTGGACCCAACTTTTTAAGTGTCTTGGGTCAAAATTGAGTCACAGCTCAAGTTTTCATCCACAATATGATGACCAGACGGAGCGGTTCAATGGTATGTTGGAGGAATATCTCTGCCACTTTGTAATCGGATCGCAGAAGAATTGGGTAAAGCTTCTGGATGCTACTCAACTGTGTTTCAATTCACAAAAGAGCTCTAGTACAAACAAAAGCGCTTTTGAAATTGTTACCAGACAGCAAATGCTACTCCCACACACTGTGAATGCACCAAACACAGCTAAGTCTCCTCGCGCTGCTAGCTTCTCAAAAGAGTGGAAGCAGAATCTGGAGATAGTGCAGAGCTATCTTGTCAAATCTCAAAAGCGGATGAAGATGCATGCTGATCAGAATCGTCGCTTTGTTGAATATCAAGTAGGAGACAAAGTGATGGTCAAAATCCCAAAGCGGTACTTATTTGCGAGAGTCCATGACCCTCGACTATTGCAAAAATATATTGGACCCTTGTCCATTGAGAGGCGCATTGGGAAAGTTGCATGCCGGGTGGATACCCCAGCTTGGTGGAAAATTCATCATATCCTCCATGTCAGTCTACTGAAACCTTTTCGAGAAGACACGGAGGATCCTTCAAGGAGCCAGCTTAAAATACCCAGTATTCGAGGTCCCAATTCAACCGGGAAAAGGCGTGTTGAAGCTATCCTTGATGACAGAGTGATTCATGCCTAAAGGAAAGATCACCAAGAATTGTTAGTGAAATGGCAGGGCTGTGATGCAGAAGAGAATACTTGGGAGAGGGGAACAAACCTCAAAGCCTACAAGATCCTCATTGAAGATTATTTTGCAAGTAAGGTGCCGAGGACGTCGCCAACTCAGGTGGGGGAGAATGTCATGGACGGCATTCCAGCCATGCCCCATGACCCCTTGGGGCCGACCCGTGGCATCCTAGCAAGCCTCCTAATGCCTAGCGCCATGGACGGCCCCGTGGTCTTGGCCGCGCCAAGTGACAAGAGCGCAGGTGCCTCTGTCGCCCCACGGATATCCCTCGCCAGCATCAAGCCACAGGCAGATTCCAACAATGCCGCGCACGTAGACAACACCACACGTGTAAACTGTGATACCAAAGACAATGCTGCTGAAAACAGACTTGTTGCTGCCTTTTAGAAAACTAAGTCATTTTCATTGTAAATATAGAGTAGTTTTATTTCATGCACTTACATTATGTTTCTCTAGCTTATTCAAGTCTAGTCGTGTAGCTTTGGTTTATTTTTTTTAAGTACTATTAGGGGGATCAAGCAATCAAAACTTTCTAGCAAGCAAGCAATTCTCTGCACTGGTGTCTCTCCCCCTCGACACCGTGTTACTTTTCTGTAATAGCTTTCATTAATGCAATCAAGCTTTCTTTAAATCTCAATTCTCATTTCTGTTCTCTCAATTTCTCTTGACATTGGTTTTCCCTTACGGCACTGACAATCTAGTCTAGCGTATGGCGGGGACCTCAATTGGCAGACAGCAACTGCACAGACATCAGTTGCTTAGCCTTACGTCGCCCTTCCAAAGATTCTCGGGAAGGCGCCGCATAACAGTACTCATGCTACACTCTGCACTTAATTGTACAGATCCAGGTGCCGGACACAGTCATCAGTAGTTGAGGCATAAATCAGAGTTGATCACCGAGAGACGAGATAGAGCTGTATTCTTGGTCGTAGTCTTGGCATCTCTTTTCTTATATATTGTTGTCTTTATTTAAGACATTATTATATTTGGCTATTCAGACTTGTACTTCCGTTTTAGAGCTGATGACTTTATATTTACTAGTTCTGCGGAATTTATCATTTATTGGTACTATTATGCTGATTAAGGGTTTAGACTTATGTTATTTTTGTCATTTCTCCTATTATGGTTCATTACGGTTATGTCCGGTTTGCTTAGCAAGTGTGTTAGGCGCCATCACGACTGCTTAGGGGACTTTATCAATACCACTAGTAACAAGATTCAAGTATGGAATTTGTTAGATTCTTCCAAATCCTCCAAGAACTCCAAGAGAGGGATTTTCTAGGGTTTCCTTCTAAAGGTAATTTCTGCTATATGAAAATTGTTTATGTAGTATAAATGAGTTTTTAAATATTATTTATGAGTAGGAAAAGTAGTTGAAAGAGTGTAAATGCTAAACCCTGGCCTTAACATTGAAAAGCTTGTTGGTAGGAAGATAGATAGTATTGAATTTATTTGAAGGACATCGTTTTGATTTTCTTATGAAACAACTGGATTTCATAACGCAATTAATGGATGAATTGGAGTTAACATTCAAGGATTGACCTTCAAATGGTGAAACAAGGATTTTTGTGAAATTTGTGAAGTTGGAACCAAGTTCTAGGCACTTAGTTTAATTGATATTGTTGTGATGCATTAATGATATATGTGAACTCATAAATGTGGATATCAACTTGTTGATGGCATTTGAGCATTAACGAATTGGAGCATTATAGCACTAGTTTGAAGCTTCGACTTGAAGTAAGTTGATTAAAACTTTCTCTACTTGGGGAATTTTCTCTATACAAATGTTTTGACTTGATATATGAGATTGTTCATAAATGTGCATCCACACTCATTGGGACAAGCAGGAAAGGATGTTACCATGGTCTTTGAGTAGTGTTGCATATGAAATGGTATCATGTTATTTTGTAAAATCTTGTTTTCATAAACTTGTTAGCAATTGACACTTGAGGCAAATATTTTAAGTTGTATTAAAAACTTATGTTGATGATAAAGGGATTAAACATTTGAGTTCTATTCTTACCTTTGTTTTTGTAAAATGAGAAATGTAATATTTCTAAAATCTTGATATTTCGACGTAGCACTTGTTAAATCTTTAAGGAATGAAATCTCATTTTGTTAATTGCTTAATATGAAATGAGGAAGGATCTTATTTGATTTTATTCAAACGATTTGGATTGACTATAAACGTCAAGACTTGATAAAATAGATACTTTGAGTCTATTCGATTATGAATCTATTTTTGGAGTATCAAATGTTTTGGAAGTTACTTATGTTCATCGAGATTGACTTTTGATATATCATATTTGTCGTCATGAAATTACTCGTGTTGGTGTAGGCTTAGATGGACATTTTGTGGTATAGACTACGACAAAGTATTCTCCCTGAGAGGTGCTATTTTGTGCTATTAATAACATGACTGAGTCGCTTCGTATGGCACTATGATAAGACGACCTGAGCAAGTAGGGTATATGATACTCGCCACTAGGTACATAATCTAGTTGACCTTCTTGTCTCGATGATAGTATCGTTCTCCCGATAAAAGGTAAAAGATGATTTTGTTATGTATAGGCCTAAGGAACCGAAAGTGATTTCAATTATTTAATGAAGTTGAAAAGGTTATACATGATTTTATTAGAATTATGTGTTGATACAAAATATTTTAAAAGATTGTATCGTGATTTATATTTTACTAGTCTTTTAATTTAAAATGATATAGAGTATGAACTTGTGTAATGGTTTATCACTTCATATAAAAATATTGGTTGCATATGTTTTGTAAAGCCTTGTCCTAAGAACTTAAGTTAGAGAGAGTCTATGATATTTATTTAGTATCGTCGTGGTGTACTCAGCCCTCAGGAGGCCTTCTCCAAGACCCCACTTACTTTAAATAAATTCTAGATGAGGTGTGGTACTTGATGAGCGGTACGCTATGATGACTCTCTTTTTGCAGTATATGTTGAGGCACCACTTCTATTTCGTGGTAGTTGTCATGTCGATCTTACTTTCTTTTGTTGGGGTTTGTCCCTAATATTTATTCTATCCTTGTGTCATAAAGATTCTATAGGCTGTTATCATTATTTTGGGTTGTAATGGAGAGTTATTCATATTGCATGCATGAAAGAAATATTGTTATCTTTATGATTTTTAATTATTAAAAATGGTGGATTTAAATATTATGTTTCATGTATGGTCTAAATCATTTAAAATGATTGTGTTTTTAAAATGACTTCCGCATGTATCTATTAGGCATATAGATGGATATTTTTTGTACGGGTTGGTCCACCCAAGTTGGATAGTATGTCAGGTGCCAATCACGTGGCCTTGGGTCGTGATAGAATCAAAGATCAAATCACAAGTTGAACTTCTCTCAAGTTCAAGAATTTTCAAACTTCCAACCAAGCATTCGATTCAAGCCTAATCAATCCGGATTATATCCAAACTTTGCACACAAGTTTCAAACAACGAAACAAACCATTCCAAGTTTCGAAACAACATTGGGAGTCTGATAACATTAAAGTCAACTATCGGTCAAATATAAGAACTCTCCAATTCTTCCAATCGCCAACTTTTGGAAAATAGGCTCAAAATCTTCCAAGGACTTCCAAATCCAAATCCAAATCCGAACATACGCCAAGTACAAAATCACCATAAAAAGCTATTGACATCACCAATTCTCAGATCTGAGGTCATTTACACGAAAGATAAATCTTGGTATGCTCCAGCAATTTAAGCTTTTAAAATAAGGCTATGTGTCCAAATGCATACTCAAAACATCCCAAAGCCAAACAACCCAACCTCCTTGTTACAAAACAATAAACACACGTACAGAAAGCATTAAATAGGAGAACAGGACTCAAATACATACAAATGACCAACTGAATCGCTACGGGGTCTACAATACAATAATCTGACTTGGATTACAAATAGCCACCAGCTTCGTAGAGAAGCTAAGAGTAATCTAAACATGGATAGAATGAACCTTAACAACAACAACAACAGCAACAACCCAGTAAAATCTCACAAGTGGGGTCTGGAGAGGATACTATGTATACAGATCTTACTCCTATCCCGAAGGAGTAGAGAGGCTGTTTCCGGAAGACCCTCGGCTCAAAATAATAAGAAAAACAAAAATAAGAGAATATTAGTTTCACCACAGAAATCATAGGAAAAATAGGAACATAAAATGCAGAAAGAAAAATGCAAAACAAAATGATGGCTAATAGATAGGTCCTGCACCGAAAAAAGTAAAAAGAAAATAGTGCGACACGGCAATGACCCTAGCTATTTCTGACAAAAACCCTACCAGACTAGGCTCACAACAGTACAAGGTAACACAAGACGCAACTACCTCCTAGCCTACCACCGTAATACTCGACCTCCACAACTCCCTATCAAGTGTCATGTCCTCGAAAATCTAGAGCCTCGCCATATCCTGCCTGATCACTTCTCCCCAATACTTCTTAAGCCGCCCTCTACCTCTTCTCGTACACTCTACAACCAGTCACTCACACCTCCTTACTGGAGCATCTGGACTTCTCCTCTGTACATGTCAGAACCATCTGAGTCTCGCTTCCTGCATCTTATCATCATGAGAGCCTCGCTTCCCGATAGAATGAACCTTACTTCTTTGAAAATGAGCAGTGCTAAAAATTCCTTCTTTTTGGATACGAACATTTATAGATAGTTTACTTTTGATGTTCTATGATGATATATTTTTCTATAGGAGAGGAGGAGATAGATTACCTCTCATCATAGGCTTTGTTATAAGCTTACACTGAAATCCTACTTTCACCATATAATAAAGGTTGTTGCATTCTGAGCAGGTGCATAGAGTTATATATCCTAGTTTTTGTATTTTTGTGGTGATTAAGATGGACGATTTAACAACAAAACAGAAAAAGGTAACCAATGGTTGAAACGAATTCAGAAGGTTGGTCACAAAACAAAACGAACACGACCTCTCAAATCTTCAATTTTCTTTTTCGATATTTTTTATTATTTTATGTTAATATATTATTGTTAAATTAAATATATTAATGGGTATGTTGTTGTATATTATTGTTAAATTAAATAGGTAATAATATAGGATATTTTAGTGATTTAGAAGGACATTTATGTAATTCAAATTTTAAATTCCGGGCTTCGCTTCTAATGATATCGACTAGACAAGAGTAGGTTGCTCAAGTGGTGAGCACCCTTGACTTGAGTCACTCCAAGAGCAAGGTGAGGAACTCTCGGAGGGAGGGAATAAAAATTAAATAAATAAAAAATTGATATCTTCTAGGTCAAGGGAAACAGGAATCATAGCATAACCATAGGGCAACTCGAGCCAACTCGCTTCTTCTCTTGAACTTCTCAATCAATAATTTCTACAATTGCTTTAAGTCTTTTTTATAACGTCTTTATTAGTCATTAATTTAAACAACTTTTCGAAATCATTCTGAATTAACAAATAGTAATTAAGCAAGCATAAGTAGTAGAATAGTATCATATTCCTCGTGGGAATGACATTTTTCTGTACTATTTTTGACGAGCACGGACATTGTTTTTTGACCACGTTTATACGCTCATGTTTAAGACCCCAATTTCTAAAACATTGGATAATACACGCAGATTTCATAATGTACTCCAACAAACTTACAGTCCTGCATTTTGAGTATTTTTATGCCCAAACCACTCGTCCATTTCCCCATCGTCACTATATTGAAAATACTTTCTATCAGGTGTAAAAGAAGACCTGAATTCATCAGCATTTAGTGTTTCTTTTGCAGTGATTCTTCTCTTCGCAGCCATCTGCATCTTCCATTTTTCTTGCTTCTTTGCATCTCGAGACAATTCACTATTCCCCCCTAAAATGGGAAAATCGATGAATCTTGTTTCCTGATTCCCTGACATTGAGCTAAAATGATCTTCATCGTCACTTTGAACAAATTCCCATTCATCTACGTCCTCATTTGTTTCTTGATTCAGTTCACCAAAATAAGGTCGTGTTCGACTAATGCTTCTATTTTGTTTTGCAGATTGAGAGGAAGCACTTGCACCACTAGTCGATGCTTTTGGCCGTCTATGATCACATTTCAAGCACACCATATTCCTTTTGAAATTGATGTAGTTGCACCTAACCAAGGGGAAAAAGCAAAAAGATATAGAGACAGAGCAGAGAGTTAAACTCAAAAAGGAGGATACAAAAACACATTATACTGATACTTATCATTGACTATAAAAGTGCCTACAGCTTATTAACCAAAAAAAAAAAAAAAAAATA